>BGNK01002718.1:874-58845 GCA_003297005.1 Symbiodinium sp. clade A Y106
TTTCGCAGCCAACATGACAGCCTGAGCTGCTGCAGGATTAGAGACAACGACAGCAACAAGGCTGTGCAGCTATGCAATTGATCAAACGAAGCAAGATAATCGGCACTGGGGAGACCACCCCCCGCGGACCCCAAACCATCCCAATTTTTCGGACCCAAAACCAGGGGACACGTTCCAGCTTAATGAAAACAACAAGCGCATGACAAAAAGCTCTTGCAAAATTGAAACAAGAAAAAGTACGTCCGTCAGGGCCCTCGGAAGCAAGAAAGCCGAAGTCCAAGAAACTTCAACACATTGAGCGAGCTCCTGAGGAAAGTCCAGGAGCTGTAAAGCGCCATGGCCTCGCCCGAGCAAGGAGAGAGTGCTGCAGGTTCGCCACACAGCACGTCTGTGCCTGAGAAGATGGACTTCGACTTGTTCGGACCAAGTTCGGGGAGTCCCTCTGCTCAGCCGCCTACGACGGCATGAGCACTGTAGTGATGAGTTTAAAAATTGTGGCCTCTGTGACGTAGCATGTGCTGTTGTTGATGCGAACACCGTGCAGTCTAAGTTCTGCGGATGTCCAGGCGGAGTGATCAACATTTTCCCCGTTGCCTTGTGCTCTTAGTAGTTTTCGTGAACATGCGGCAAGAAACCTTCGCAGAAGCTTTAACAAACCGGACACAACTCAGAGTGACGAAAAGTGTGGCCTCGCTTTTTGAGGTTGGGTTTTTTACTTAGGTTAGGTAGACAGCACTGTATAGAGAGCAGCGAGTTTGACCCAAAAAGGGTTCTTGCTTGTGACTGCACACCGCAGCCCTGTTTTAGCAGTCAAAAAATCGTGAGCCCAATCCTGTCTCCGCACATTTTTTCCGAGGAGAGGCACCCCAAAACTGAAAATTAACAGAAAACTGTGACTGTAACCTTGCCATCCGCAAGATGGAAGCTGCGATGGCTCGGTTGATCGCGGAGGCTTCCAGCATTCAGCAGACTACAACAGCTCTTTTAAAAACCATCCATCTAAATGCGTATGGCATTGCGGGGTGCTTGCCTCGTCGTCAAGCGCCGGAATGGGCAATGAGGCGGAAGAGTTGTTTGCAACACAATGAATGTCGTCCGCTTGTTGCTCTGCGTTCTTTGCGGCTTCGAGCCGTGATTCAATAAACGGTCTGAGCATTAGCTGCGTAACGGACGCTCTCTCGATTCTGGGATGCAGCTGCAGCTTGACATTCGTGGTTTTCTCACTGCTGCGCAAAATGTGATCTCAGAGTGCTCGCCGAGACAAGACAAACTTACAATATATGTCGTGAAAGCTTGAAAAGACCCGTCTAAGTCTTCGCAACTCTGAAGCGTGTATTGCAGCCGAGCATGGACCCCTCCGGATAGCTAGTTTATGATTGCCAAGATCTGCATTCAAGAGGGGTTTCGGTTGCCGAACAGATTTTAAATACACACGGGAGAGATGCAGGGCCGAAGAGCGGCTTCACAAGTTGAAAGACCGTCGAGCATGATTTTTGCCAGTGGTTGCTTGTAGTGGCTCCCGGTTGATGCAAAAAAGGGAACACAGTAAGCTTGATGTCAGATGTCCACCACCTTGTTGCCAGTCGTTATTGTCCGCACAATCATTGTCTCCACAGTGTCTCTCTACCATGGTTGGTCAGAGTCAGTGTGAGTTCGATGGTAAAACAAGCCTTTTTCAATCAGCCTGTATTCCCCAGCAGCTCCGACCCTCCAGCCACTTTTCCCACCCTCCCCGCCCAGTCCTCCATTCCTCCCGCCCCTCCTCCCATCCGTCCCTCCAACAACCCCTTTTCGTTTGAGATTTGTGACTTGTCGTATTTATATCGTGACTGCGTAGCAACTCATGTCGACCATCGAGAGTGTCCAAACACATTTCGAAGTGGCGCTATGATTTTGCAAGCTTTCTGAAAGTCACGTCCGAGCCATGCAACAAACAGCTTTAGGCTTTAGGCTTGGTGTTTTGGACATTGAAGCTTCTGGTTTAGGGCGGGGACACGAGTGTTTTGGATTGTGTTGGAATCGGGCAGGTGAGACTGGCTTTGTGTCGTCAGCAGAAACGTCATGGGGACATAGGGACAGCAAATAGAGCATCCATGGTGATGGCTTTGCCTGTGAAGCTGGAGGCTTCCGGTAGTCAGTCTTGTCATCAGTCACTCGAAACAGGGAGGACTGAGTCTTAAATACAGTCCGTAGAACTCGTGAAAACGACAATGCCAGGGCTGGCACGGCCGGCACGGCTCGCATGTGTGGTCAGAGCTGGCTTGCAAGGTTGGCCGTGAGCGCTGCTGGGAGTTGCTGTTGTGCTTCGGCAGCTTTTGAGACGAGGGATTGACGATTGGCGTTTGTTGAGGCTAGCTTCCATGCAGCTCCGGCTGCGGCTGCCGCAGAAGCCGAAGAAGCGGAACTGGTTCGGTTCTGAGAAGCATGGTGCATGCGTGCGTGCCTGCGTGCGTGCCTGCGTGCGTGCGTGCGTGCGTGCGTGGGAGGGTGGGTGGGTGGGTGGATGGATGGATGGATGTTCCTTGCGTATTCTAGTTTCTGCGGTTTAGAGTTTAGATGATCCCTTTTCCTTCACACACAGTTAAGTGCTTCGCCCCCCTGTGTTCGCGCTTAATGGGTGAGTTTCCCTGCGTGCTGTTCCCTGTTTGCCCAACGGTTTAAGCGACAGGTGGTTGGTAGGGGGTGTGGCTAGTAGTAGTAGTAGTAGTAGCAGCAGTAGCAGTAGCAGTAGCAGTAGCAGTAGCAGTAGCAGTAGCAGTAGCAGTAGCAGTAGTAGTAGTAGTAGTAGTAGTAGTAGTAGTAGTAGTAGTAGTAGNAGCTAGTAGCTAGTAGCTAGTAGCTAGTAGCTAGTAGCTAGTAGCTAGTAGCTAGTAGCTAGTAGCTAGTAGCTAACTAGCTACTAGCCAGTAGCTAGTAGCTAGTAGCGAGTAGCTAGTAGCTAGTAGCTAGTAGCTAGCAGCTAGGAGCTAGTAGCTAGTAGCTAGTAGCTAGTAGCTAGTAGCTAGTAGCTAACTAGCTACTAGCTAGTAGCTAGTAGCTAGTAGCGAGTAGCTAGTAGCTAGTAGCTAGTAGCTAGCAGCTAGTAGTAGTAGTAGTAGTAGTAGTAGTAGTAGTAGTAGTGGTAGTAGTAGTAGTAGTAGTAGTAGTAGTAGTAGTAGGTCCACTATTCTCTTCGTGAGGCGGGTATCGGGGTCCCCGTTAATCAACTCCCAGGTCCACCAGCAAGAGCAGCTGTACCGGGAGGGCGACAAGGTCGGCCTCAAAGAGCGGTTTTTTTGTTGGGAAGAGCCCAGCGCTGAGGAGATTCTGGAAGACATTGCCGCCGACGAAGAGCAGGCTGAGGGGCCCCTTCAGGACGGCGGGGCCCCGCCGCAGTCCTTAGCTCAGTGTTCTGTGCCTTGTGGCCGTGAATCGCAGGAGATGCCGGAGGCGATGCCGCCGCCTCCACCTCCGGAGGAATTGCCAGAAGCTCAAGGCACCCAGTCAGCATCAGCTCGCAGCGAGAGATCAGGAGCCGCCTCAAGCCGCCTTCGAAGATCTCGCCTCGGCACTGAAGGAGGACGGGAGGAGGAGGAGGGAGCGCCTTGAAAAGTCCCTGACAACAATAGAAGCGAGCTCATGGCCACAGTAGCTTCCAACCAGTCAAGGCTCCCGAGTTTCATGATGCTCCTAAGCAGATGGTTCCTAAACTCCAAACCTTCAAAGAGCATTGGATTTCGTCGTTTACCAGCAACCGGCGGTAGGCCTAACCTAAAACCCCTTATGCTTCAAACAGAAGCGAACACAATAACCCAAACATCAAAGCCTTCCAGGATCAGATCAGGGTTTTCTACACTCTACTAAAATCGAGTTCCACGCATGTCCGAAACCCTGAAGGGTTCTGGGTTTTGACAGGTCCCTGAAACTAGATCTCAAACCATCCAAACCAGTTTTGGTCGCTGCCTTTTCGGCTTTTCTGAGAAGTCTTTGAAGTTTCCAGGACTCATCAGCCTCAGCTCTAAAGCCTAAACCCTCACCTGTGGAGACAACAGACAAGCCTAAACCTCGACCCTAAACCCGAAACCCAAGCCCAGAGTTCGCAAACCCCGAAGGAGGCGCCCCGGGCCGGTTTAGTGATCTCTCTACCGGCCGGCTCAGGCAGCGCCCTCTTCTGGTTTTCTGTCATTAGTCGTTTTCGGGCCGATTGTGTTGTTCCTGTTTTCAGGATGTATATGGTTATATGGCCTTTCTTTTGTTTGCTGGCTTTCTGAGGCTGCGAGGTTGTCTAGGGTTTGCCCGCCTTCGCTTATAACAGAAGTCTGACATGCCTTGTGCACTTCTCATAAACAAAGTCAGACCGTCTTCTTTCATTAACTTCCTTTTTGTTTGTTGCCGTACTAGTTGCTACTTACCGGTGAACAGCCTGCAAGCATGATGATTCCAAAGCCGAAGCACCCAAACCCTAAATCTCAACCTTAAACCCTTAATTCGTAACCCCGGTGCCAAGGGTAAGGACGCCCTGCCAGAAGAGGGGTAGTAAGTAATCAGAGGTTTCCACTAGGGAATACCAAGACCAACGGGGCCTTCAAAACTAACGATCTTAGGTTCGTAGTATTCTCGGTAAAGAAGCATAGTGGGCATCCTGGGATTGGATGGTCTCTTGCTGCTCTTGAGGTTCATGGATTTGAGGCCCTGAGACCGTCAGGGGAGTTTTAATCGCCAGAGTCATCCTTGGTTATGCTTCTTTGGGTTTCAGACTAAGACCAGAGGAGGCGGTAAGAATGGCTGTGGCTTTTTCAGCGGGCTAGACACGGTGTTGCATTGGCAGCTTTACACTTACCCCAAACCCTACAACCCGAAACCCTAAAACCCTAAACGCGGAACCCTAAACCTTAAACCCAAGCCTAAAACCCTAAACCCTAAACCCGGAACCCTAAACCCTAAACTCGAAACCCTAAAACCCTAAACCCGAAACGCTAAAGCCCAACCCGACACCCCAAACCGTAAACCGTCCTTCCTCAGCTGGAAAAAGGCCCACAAAAAACAAAAATAAAACGGTCCTTCCTCCGTGGACTTTGAAGCAGGAGTGCCGTCCTCGGCGAGCCGTGCAGCTGCGTGCGGCCCCTAGAACCTTGCCTCGCCCTGCATTCTTATTTTTAAGGGTTTAGGGTTGGGGTTTAGGGTTTAGGATTTCGGGTTTAGGGACCCATATTATTCGTTAGGCTTCCCTGTTCGTTTTACATTATTTGTTGTCACCAAACCACACTTTAGCCATCAAGGCCCCCACACCATGGAACCCTTATAGTAAGCCCTAACCCTTCAAAAGGAACCCTTTTAAGGAATGGTGAGGCGGGCATTTTTTCAGTGACTGCCCGAGGGGGGGGTGACTGGACTCCTGGGCAAACTCCAGGCTGTCGGCTGTCCTTTGTTTTTTTTGGACCTTTGGGCTGTTAAGGAGGCTTTGGTTATAGTCCCTAAACCCTAAACCCTAAACCCTGGTTTTTTAGCCATAAACAGACTCCTTGCTCTTAGGGTTTCAGGGGTTTCAGGGGCCTCAGGCCTGGGAGTTGATGATTTGGGAGTTTCGGAAAATAGGGGATCCAAATATGGTACCTTAAATAGTAGCGTCCTTATTATAAGGACCCCCAAAAGGGGCGGAAACTCAAACTTGGGGGCTTCGACTTGGGGCTTCTTTGGAGCTGAAGATGAAAGGTGGCTTGGGGGATTGGCCTGTCAACAAGTCTTCGTCAGTCACTAGGGTTCCCGGGGTTGCCGGGGCTCAGGATTTTGACTCTGAAGACTTTTTTGGAGGGACTTTGTCGGGCTTGAAGGCTTGGGGTTTAACCCTCAATCCTATCAGCCCTAAGCCCTAAGCCCTCATAGAAGCTCGAAGCCCTAAACCCTCAACCCTAAAACCCTAAACCCTCAATCCCAGAAGCCCCAAACCCTCAATTCTAACACCCCCACAAACATAAGCTGCAGACCCTAACCCCTAACCCCAAAAGCACCCTAATCCCTGGACCCTAACCCCTATAGATCCCTTCAAGGGAACCCTAACACGCTCAGCCCTATAATATACCCTATATGCCCTCCAATAGACCCTATAATCCCTATAAGCCCTATAATATACCCTATAAGCCCTATAATAGACCCTATAATCCCTATCAGCCCTATAATATACCCCTATAAACCCCCCTGTAAGCCCCACAGACATTAAATACCTAGACTATTGCAGGGGGCTCCTTATTCTAATTATAGTATACTGACCCCCAAAAACCCTATTCAAATTATGAAGGCCCCTGTATTCCTTAATTAAGGGATGTTGGGTTCTTATTATAAGGACCCCCAAAGAGGGTACCCCTAAACCCTAAGCCCTAAGCCCTAAACCGCTCAGTGCGATGAGAGGATGCGGCGGACGTGCTCGGGGCCTCCAAGGGCTCCAGCTGCGGCGCCGCGCTCGCCTTCGCAGGGCCGGGGCCCCCTTCGTACTGTAAGGGTAGTATAAGGGTTCTATAAAGGGTTTAGGGTTTGGAGTTTCCGAAAATTCGGGGGTACCTTGTTCTGGGGTCCTTATAACAAGGATCCTACTATTTTGGGGTACTCTATTAGGTTCCCGTATTTTCGGAAACTCCCATAGGGTACCTCAAGAGGGTCTTGAAGGGTACTTTCGGGTTCTATCTAGGGCCCTTCCTCAGAGGGCAGAGGGGTTCGGGCCCCCTTCCTTTAAGGGGTGTTCCTTATGAATTTTTAGGGTTTTTTTTGGGGAAGGTACTTTAGGTCCCCTTTAAGGGTACCATAATCGGGTTTCATCATAAGGTCTCTTCCTTAGGGGGAAGAGGGCTTTAGGGGTTTCGGGTTTAGGGAAGAGGGCTTCAGGGGTTTCGGGGTTGAAGGTCCGGGGATATGGGGGGTTTAGGGAGGAAGGAAGAGGTTTTGGGGTTTAGGGAAGGCGAGGTTTGGGGGTTTTGGGTTAAATGGTTTATGGGTTGTGGGTTCAGGGTTTGGGGTTTGGGGTTGCAGGTTACAGCTGCGAGCTGACGCCAATTGAATTATTTCTGGTGCTACTGGAGGTTACGCCTGCAGGTGAGGGTGGAAGCTGTTTCCAAGTTCTCGCCTTGCTCTCGGAACTCTTTTTAGGGTGATGGTGGTGATGACGAGGAGCATCATGGTGACGACGAGCGTGATGTTCGGCACCATGATGTTGATGCTGATTGCTCTTGGCCTGACGCTTCTGAGGAAAGTGGGATGACCCGGCTCGTGGTCGTGGTGTGATGGTGTCAACAGCTAGTCGCCGTCGTCGTTTCAGCAGCTGAGTCGTAAACTTGATCCACCGCCAAAACGCACAGAGAAAACCCGAAAGCCCCTGTGCCCTAGGCCCTAGGCCCACAAAACCGAGGCCCCCGAGGTTGCTCCGGGCGAGGCCTTCGAGGACGAGAGCCGCAACTTTCCTCTGAGTGGCGCTATCCTCAAAGGATTCTGGGGCTTTCGGGTGTGGGGTATAGTAGTATAGGTATGGGCTCGCAGGGTTTACGGTTCAGATGCAGAGTTTTCGGAAGTAGGTTTGCGACACATGGAGACATGGTTACCCCGAAACGGATATGATATGTAAGCTCCCTACAAGGATTATCTGGCCACCAATAAACCCAAAACGGGTATGACATGTTAGCTCTCTACAAGGATATTTTATAAGTCTATAAGTCTATAAGCGTGTCATGGAGAGAGCAGAGGCCTTCCGGACTGAGGGCGTGCCAGGGTGTCCGGATCAGCGGACCGCTGGAAGTGGAGGAAGATTCCGCTTACCATCATGCCTAAATCCAGAAAAATCAATGCTTCCGAATCATGCCAAGTGACCGCAGTAAATCATGTCGAGGATTCTTTTGCTGTATAGGCGCTAAATTCCAAGAACTCCAGACTGCAGTAGGATCCGCTACGGTACCGAAGGCTTGAAGCCGTGGCAGTATCGCATCCCCTTCACTGTTTTTTTACACACACACAGATATATATATATATATGTATATATGTATACACCCTAAGCCCTACACTCCTAAACCATCTGCACCCAGGGACGAAAGCCTTGGTTGGTCCTGCCGGGCTCCGACAAAGCTGCATCTCAGCTGCTAAGTCCACAGTTTCGATTTCAGGCTTTCGGGCTTTAGGTTTTTCGAGGTGTGGGAGTTTAGGGTTCAGGGTTTGGGGTTTAGAGTTTGGGTTTCGGGGTGCTGTTGCAATTCGGATTGTTTGCGTATTGTGATCTGTACCTCAGTATTCACTGCGCTTCGTGTTACTTCAGTTCTTAGTCTTCAAGATGAACTTTCTCTTCTGATCATGGTCATTATTATGGTGTTTGCTATCGTAGCTTATCGTTCCGTCGTTGAACTATGGTTGTCGATGGTGCCTCTTGTAATCATTCGTTGCGGTGTAAGCCCAGGATGCACGATGTGGGTGGTTTAGTGTTTAGGACTTTCGGACCAGGACTTTTGGAAAACCGTCGCAAGAGTTCAGTCCACAGGATGTTGGATGGTACGGCAACGCCCACGAAGGGGCTATTTGGAAGTCTTTGTCTTGAAGTGTGGCATGCGAAAGGGAAGGATGCTAACGCAGTAACAACAACAACCCAGTCAAACCACTCCAAACCCGAAACCTCCAAACCTCAGAGCCGTAGATCCCTAAACCACCTAAAAAATCATCCCATAAACCCGAAAAACCTTAAATCCCAAGCTGCCTAAACCCTGAATATCGAACTCACAAGCGCCGTTGTAGGAGGAGCTCTGAGCGTGCCGAGATGCACCGAGCCGTGCTTGGCAAAAACCGCTAGTTGGTTTGGGGGACTTCGGCTTCAATATAATATAGTGGCCTGAACAGTTAGAATAGGGTGTTGGGGCCACTGTGCTATGAAAATAATAAGGAACACCCAAAATAGTATAGGTAATTATTATGGTTTAGGGCTGTTTAGGGCTTGAGGGTTTTAGGTTTGGAGTTTAGGGGTTTAGGGGTTTAGGGGTTTAGGGTTTTAGGGTTTTAGGGTTTAGGGGTTTAGGGTAAAGGGTTTAGGGCTTAGGGTTTAGGGCGTTAGGGCTAAGGGTTTAGGCTTTCGGATTTCTTGGCCCAAGGGTTTTGACTTGGGTGCAGGGGGTTTCGTAGTGCGGAATTTAGGGTGGTCTAGGGCTTAGGGTTCAGCACTGAAAACATTGAAAGTTTGTTGCTGAAGCCTTGTTCCCCAAAACACGTCAGCCGAACCCTTAATCCCGCAAACCTTCAAACCGGCTCCGTGCTTAGCCCCGAAGAGAATGTCGCACTGACATCTAGCCCAAATTAGGGTTTCGGGAGCTTTGGGGTTTAGGGATTTAGGGGTAGTATGTATGCCGGGAGCACCAGGGGAGAAGCCCACAGCATAAGCAAAAAGACATGCCCTATGAGAACAGAACACCTATGATAAGGATTGTGACATTACCTGTAGATATGGCGCTCGCGAAGATGCTAACAGACTGTCCTGGTCAATCACGTGTTTCACTGGGATGCTCGCTAACTTCAACCCTAAAGCCTAGAATCCTAAACCCCAAACCCAAAACCCCAAAACCCTAAAACTATCCTTACATCCAAGCGCGACTCAAAACCCTGGGCCTCCCCCGGAAAACCCAAGAAGCCCAAGAGCCGGAAAGCCCTGAGGTTCGCCTTATCACCGAAAGCCCTAAGCCAAATCCCTAAACCCTCAACCCCTGAACCCAAAAAACCTCAATCTTCCCGAACACCTCGTCGCCTTTTCTGTGGCTCTTCAGCCGATTCTCCGGCGCCCAACTGCAGTTTTGAGCTACGCTGCCGGGTCGGCGGCTCAGTTGGGGACGTTTTGGGGCTTCCAGGGCATATAACCCCGCACAAACACACAGAATATAAGAAGATGTCTGAAATTTTTATACGGCTATCTAGTACGTTGTGAAGAGTAGGTTTCAAGTATGGGGTTTTGGGCCCTTTGGCTTGACGGCTTTGAAAGTGGTCTTGCGATCCAGAGTTATGGATTTCAGTTGGGCTGCAGGATTCTGGGGTTTGGGGTTTAGCGTTTCAGGGTTTAGGTTCAGGGTTTGGCACTTGCAGCCGCTCACTCTTTAATTTTGGAGTTTCGAGTTTGGGTGTGTCGGTTGGGATCTTGGGTGCATTTCCGATGCAGCAGAAGTCATGGCAGACGGCCAGAACTGTTTCGCCAAAAGCTGTTCACAGTTAGAGACACGATGCCATGTTGTTATTGTTGAGTTCTGAGGAGGCAGCAGCACCACAGCAAGCCTTAAACTCACCCAACAACGATTCAGGCCCATTTCCCTGTGAAGACCTTACATAGCCTATACATCCACCCCAAAAAATCAGCCGGCATGTCCAGAGCATCACTGTCTCTGAGGCGTCCGCCCGCGGCGTGGGCCCGGATCTCTGTTTCCTAATTCCTAAGGGGTTTCGGTGGTCCAGAGGTTCTGGGATTTTTCAGACAGACTGTCGTTCGGTCTTGAGGGTTTGGATTAGGGGCTTTTAGGGGTGTCGGGTTATGTGTTCAAGATCGAGTAGTTTCGTAGTCTCAGTGTGCGCATTGTGCAGCTGCTTGGGAGGGCGGCTGTTTTGAGTTTGAGCAGTCTGATGTCCGATGTGAGGCCCCCCCTTTTAGCTGGGCCCGATGAGCCAGCCGCGGCCTCAGGTCAACGGATCAGACGAAGCAGCCTTGTTGTATGGGTTTGGGAGGTTCCGGTTCTGACTGCACGGGCATGTGCTGCCACTGCTAGCTTACTCCCAGAAAGAATGACTACTGGTGCTGGCACAAGTACTAGTACTAGTGCTAGTGTTGCTATTACTATTTGTACCATTAGTACCATTTGTATGTCGTACCACTACTATAACCACCGCTGCTACTACCGCTACCACTGCTGCTGCTGCTACTGCTCGTGCTACTACTACTCCTTTTCCTCGTCCTCCTACTACACTTCTACGTACTCCTGCGGCTGTTACCGCCAATCAAAGACTGGACACCCAGGCCGCTGAAGCAGATCCAGCGGACGGCAACCGTTGCCTGGTGCCCCACAGAGGCATGGAGCAACTCACATGTTCTTATGTCTACTGAGTCTGCGGTCCCAGTGCAATGGAATAGCAAAGGCGCTTTCGTGATTCGAAAGGCTTGATCAAGGGTCTTACGATTCAGAGACGCCGGGTTTAGGGTGTTTTGAAACACGTGGAAGCAGTTCTACTTTCCGGTGCTGTGGTCATCGGGCTCTGGAACACCCTACAGCCTCGTAGAGCAAAGATAAGACCCTTGAAGAGAGATTCTGAATCTCTCTGCAACCAGGCTGCGCCAAGCCTGCTGGCCCTTGGGAGCAGCGCGCACTCGGCGGCTTCGGCCATCGGCGGTGCCTCTGCTCCGGCCTTGGCTCCGGGAATCCGTAGAGAGATCAGGATGTGCTCCTTTCATGCTTTGTTTAGGTGTTGCATTTAACGGTTTGGGGTCTGTCTATTGCTACTACCGTCATCATCGTGGCGCTAGCAGCAAAACAGGAGATGGAGTCTGTGGAGGTTTGCTCTTTGTAATAAGGTTGAAGGGAGCCTCAGTGCACTTGAAGTATCTTCATGCTGAGTCTAAAGCCCTAAGAGAGGAATTCCACATCCTAAACCGTAAAGTCCCCTAGCCTCGCACCCCAAGCCCTGCAACCATATACGAAAGCGCTAACCCCTGGACCCCAAAGCCTTCAAATCCCAAATCCCTAAACCGTGGCCAAAGCCGCAGACCTCCTTGTACTCGAGGGCTCCGATGCCACCTTGGAGTTCGTGTCCTTCGATGCTGGCAGGACTTGAGAATGTTCGATGCTGTCATCAAAAGTTCTGTCACGATTGTGTTGCTACTGCTGCTGCAACGCTGCTGACAGTAGTACGTAGTAGTATTATTCTCCTTTCGTAGTCGTCGGAGTAGGAACAGGAGCAGTGGCAGTAGTGGCAGTGGCAGTAGCAGCTACGGTATAACTACTGCCACCATTGCTTCTGCTGCGGCGGCTGCTGCTGCTGCTGCTGCGCGTGCTACTGTTACGGCTCTCCTACTTATCCATGGCTTCTACGAATACTGCTGCCACTACTGCTGCTACTACCACCACTAGTACTGCTAGTACTACTGCACGTAGCTGTAGTATGGTTACCTCCACTACCGCGACGACGACGACGACTACTACCACTACTACTACTACTACGACGACTACTACTGCTACTTCTCCTGCTACTGCTACTACTAGCACTGCTACTGCTACTGCTACTGCTACTGCTACTGCTACTGCTACTGCTACTACTACTACTACTACTACTACTTCACTACTACTACTACTACTACTACTACTACTACTACGACTACTACTACTACTACCACTACTGCTACTACTGCTACTACTGCTACTACTGCTACTACTGCTACTACTGCTGCTACTGCTCCTATTGCTGCTATTGCTGCTACTATTTGCTACTACTGCAACTATTGCTGCTATTGCTGCTACTGCTATGACTGCTGCCACTGCTCCTACTGCTGCCACTGCTGTCGCTGCGACTGCTGGTGCTGGTGCTGCTGCTGTTGCTGCTGCTGTTACCACGTGTCTGACTTTGATGCATCCGCCTATGCTCCTCCTGCTGCTTCCACAGCTTCTCTCGCTGCATCGGTCCTTCGTAAAGGTGTCTGAATTCCAGTAAGAACTTAGTGAAATATTCGCTTGTAGGTTCGGTGTAGCAATACCATAATAAACGCCAGAGCCATATTGTAACTGCTAGAACAGGCGCTTTTACAACCCCATGAAGAAAGTCTTCAAGTTAAACGCGTGTAGAAACTCTACAAGATGCGCATACTACCTTATAACTGGACTACAAAAAGCCGAGAATATAGAGCCCTGTAGGAAGCCTTTGTAGAATTGCAATGGAAGCCCCAGAGAAAGGCGCTTGAGCGTCTCATTCCAGAGGAAGGGGAAACCCTATAGAAACCCTATCAAACCCAACAAACTTCATAAAGCCCCCCAGGCCTAAACCCTAGCCCCAAACCCTAAGCCCCAAATCATAATAGCCCTACACCCAAAACCCTAAACCCTCAACCCCAAAACCCCGAACTCTAACGGCGCCCTGCCGAAAAGCTTACCTTTGGCTAGTAGGGAATGGAGGAATGGTAGTAATAGTAGTTATAATTGTACCCCATTCCTCCATTCCCTACTAACCAACGGTAAGAAAGCCAAACCTAAACCCTAAACCCTAAACCCAAAACCCTAAACCCTAAACCAAAACCCCGAACCCTAACGGCGCCCTGCCGAAAAGGAGTGGGCATGACATGGAGCAGCGGGCAACGATCCGGACCGAAGGCCCGACGATTGCCCCATGAAAAACGCGCCAAGAGCCGAAGTTCACAAAAGAAAGGTTCAGGGGTTAGTGCTTTTGGGGTTTAGGGTTTAAGGTTTTTGGGGTTTAGGGTTTAGGTTTTTTGGGGTTTTTGGGGTTTTTGGGGTTTAGGATTCGGGGTTTAGCGGTTGGGGGTCAGGCTGGGCAGAAGACTAGAGGCTTTTAGCGGTTGGGGGCTAGGCCGGGCAGAAGACTAGAGGCTTTTTTTGGTTTTCTTTCCTTTGGTGTTATCGGCCCAGCATAGGGGCCTGGACAATTCGAACTGGTTTTTCAGGTTTCGTGTATGAAACTTGCCAAGGGACCATACCTATACTTTCCCTCTTTGGTGGTGCCCCGATATCAGCAAATCCAGGAACGCCGCACGGTGGTGAAGCCCGCGACACTCATACTGCTGAGAAGCCTCGTCGGAATGTCAAGCCTACCAGGAAAAAGCCACAAGCCCACAAAGCATGGTCTCTCGGACACTGAACCCATAATTCTACCCTAAGCCCGAAGCCCGAAGCCCAAAGCCCTTAAGCTTTAAACCCTACAGCCCAAACCCAAGAAGCCCCAGACTCTAGACTCTTCAGCACCACAAGTCCGCGACCCAAATCAAGCGAAAACCCTTCTGAACCCTTAACCTGCCATCTCTAGCGACAATATCTGTCACTACACTTAAAAACAAAGATATAGATGCTGGCATATAGATGTATGTAATGTAGAAAAAGGCCTACAAACACACATAAACACATACATGTGTATATATATATATATATATATATATTATATACATACATATCTATACATATACACATACTCCAACGTAAGTATACCTATCTATCTACATACATACATACATACATACATGCAGACCTACCTGCTCTTATAGCGAGGAATGTCTCTTTTCTCTGCTTTTTTCAGGTGGCCGGCGCTTCACGAAGCTCTCCTGGGGCAAGCTGGGCCTCGATGCATCGCCGGGGGACCCGAAGTTCTTCTTTGGGATGTGTTAGTGTTTAGGGTTTAGGCTAGGGTTTAAGTTTATGGTTTAGGCTGTTGAAGAAAGCGGGACTAATGACTAATCCTGATACTCATTACGATTGTTATGATTTACAAATTGCGACTACTATCACTAATTTATGTACTAATATTAAGTCTAATACCATTTTTAATGCTAAAGCTAATGCTTACTGATAACACGAGTTACGAATTCTAAGACTACTGGGGAAGCAGGGGCCCAGAGGATCCTCGAGAGTTCTTCTGGAGCACCTAGGGTTTTGGATTTTGACGTTTGGGTTTGCGAGCTTGGGGTTTTGGGAGTTTGGGGGTGGNGGGGGGGGGGGGGCATAGGGTTTCATGACTTCAAGCTCTTGATATGTCGTGCTGCATGACTTGTGCAGCCGTCACATGAAGACGTGTAGAGGTTCTGGCGTTTTGTGTCTTGTGTACTGTACAGAAGAGAGAGGACTCTACAGACTGATTGCCATTCGGCACATAAAATGGCGCACGTCGGCATCCACGTGTCCACCACCACAAGATGTGCACAACAGGACATCCTATTTTGTTCTTCGGCAAGCCGCAGTAGGAGACAGTGTTAGGTGAAAGTAAAACAGAAAGCACAGTGCGAGAACGGAGATTACAGTCAAGGCAACAGGACATAGCAAAGAGTGGCCGACGAGAGCATGAGACACCCCAGTGTGCGAGAATAGAGTATAGCAAACGGAGCACGACGGGAGATGGTACAGCATACTTGCAGAATGCCACTTAACATCTTACCGTTTCCTGTCATGTAAGACCCCAAGCGCGTCAACAGCCGAGGTGCCTCACAGATCTCTTGCAGAACATCCCCCAAAAAGCATTTTTCTAAACCCCTAAACCCCTAAACCCCAAACCCTAAACCCTAAACCCTAAAGCCCCAAAAAAGCCTTTATGTGCAGGAAGCATCAAAGGAGCCTTAAGGGCAGCTTTCCCCGAGGTGCCAGTACGGGCTCTTGGCCGGTGGTCTGCAGGATGGCGTGGCCCGAAAGCGCACTTTAGACCTACCTTTGGTTAGTAGGGAATGGAGGAATGGTAGTAATAGTAGTTATAGTTGTCCCCCATTCCTCCATTCCCTACTAACCAAAGGTAAGTAGAGGACTCGCCTAGGAAAGTTTTCCATGAGGGCTGCCTCCAGGGTTCCAGAGGGGCTTCCATTAGAGTTTCATGGTGTTAAAGGGGGGGTTCTGGAAGGGCTGTATAGGGTTCTTGTTGGGAGGGGGGTTCGGCGTTTTGGGGTTATAGTGAACCCCAGAAAGTTGGAACATGGATTTAGGACGATTAGTGCTGGGATCTCCTATACTTTACCTTAAGGGAATGAGGATAATGAGGTTCCAACTTTCTGGCTTCTACTATAAAGCAATATAGGGGCCTTAATAATTAGAATAGGGTTCCTTTAAAGGGGTCTATAAGGGTTACTATAAGGGGGATACTATGAAGGTGCTATGGGGGTTAGTGCTTCAGGGCTTGAAGGGTTGGGATCTCGGATGTTTTGTCGGACTATTCAGAGTGGAGGTGCATGGTTCATAGACATTGACATGGACCAAGGTTTAGTCAAAGGTTTAAGCTGCAGGGCCTGGGGTTTCAGGTGTTACCCAGAACAGCTGCAGACAACACATTGTACTGTGAGTGAAGTCTGATCTCGGGAGGAGGTCCATCTTAAAGAACAGTGTGAAGCCCAGTACAAATTTAATCAGCATCTTCAGAAAGCATCCCTATAGAGCTCTTGTAGAACCGGTTTTGGGACCCTCCTGCGACTTCTTGTAAGGCTCTTATGGAATCTGAGGTGGTCTCCTTGTGGAACCCGCAGACCATCCTCAACTCCAATGGCACCGACCCAGGAGCCGCGGGGCTTTGCGTCCCTAAGATGATACGAAAATATGGCCAATATAGTACCCAACATAGTAGGATCCTTATCATAAGAACCCCCCCTCATTTTCGGAACTCCCATATGCTTTGTATTACATGTTTCGAGGGTTTAGGGTTCGGCTTTTTCAGACGGGTTCAGGTTGTAGGGTTTCGGCTTTGGGTCGTCATCTGCAAGCTTGATGCCAAAGATGCACTGTGTAGCGTCGTCAACGCAGCAGCAATAACATTGTCATCTTTTCACCGGCATCATCATCATCATCATCATCGTCATCATCACCATTTGTTCTATCATTCTGAGCCTCTGAGCATCTTCAATAGCACTACGCATTGTTGTGATTGTGACTCTTATCACCCTCATGTTGTTAGACCTCTTATGGTCGCCAACAGTATTCCACATTCTTCTGATTGTTACCACTCTTGCTATTTCTAGGCATCACTATACTGATTGTATTATCGGCTTGATTCTTAGTTCCATCTCTTTCAGCCTTGTCGGGAGCATCTGTCGTTGCTACAGAGGTCGGAGCATTCGCTAGTCCCTGCGTAGTTATACCATACCTACACTGACGTGAACTTCCTAACAAAAGCTCAAAGAAACCAATGAACCCCGATAAAGCCTTGTTCTAGTCGTAAGGCTTTGGTATTTCATTCCAGAGCCTCCGCAACGGTGGAGGCTTGGTCCACTCTCAGTCCGTGCACAAGGGCGATGTGCATTGCGTGGAGCCAGGGCCCCGACCCGTGAGCTTTCGGGGAGTTCGGGTTGGGGGGCTAGGCTTAGGCCTTAGGGGTATGGCGTTCGAGGTTCAGGGGTTTAGGGTGTAGGTTTAGTCAGGGTTCAGTGTGTCGTGGATTTCGGGTTTAGGTTTCAGCGATTTGGGGATTTCGACGTCTTTGGGGTTGCTTGTTAGGTAGGGCGAATATTGGACACTTTTCCTCGAGAAGGCAGCAGACTGCCACAGTAAGTGTTCCGGCGAGTTTTGGCAAAGACAACCTGATGTGAGCAATGGCAGGGTGCAACGTAGTGTGAAAGAACACTGGTCACGGTATGGTAGAGCTTCGTGTCCGAGATTAGGTTTGATTGATTCAAACCCCAGTGCTCTTGAGCAGTGTCTTCAACAGCACCATGGCCTTACAATCCAAAGCCGAGATGCAAGCTTTGGACCCCCAATCCCAGTTAACGCCCCGAGAAGCACAACATCTTTGTTCTCAAGCCCTAAACCCTGACCCAGAGAGCCCAATACCCCTTATATGGCTTAAATTATATAGGGCTTCATATGATAATTTAAGCCATATTCCTCAATTCAGGGGTATTGGGCTCTCTGGGGAGCCCTAAGCCCGAAAGCTTCCTCTTTCGTGCCACCGAACCTGGGACCATACCCGATCCGGTGCCGCAATTTTCCCAAACCCGAAGCCCCAAACACTGAACCCTACGCCCCGATACCCTAAACCTAAGCACATCGGAAACGTATGGAACGACTAAAGGTATATAGATGCCCTACACCGTTTGAAACCCTAAACCTATAGTATCCCTAAACCTATGGAAGCCCCAAACCTATAGATCGGTAAAGCCCCATACCTACAGAGACCCTGAACCAACAAGGTTTCATCCGCTGAAGCCCAACCTGTTGGCCACCTGCGGATCCGATTCCGAGGCCCGAAGTGGGGTTTAGGGTTTTGGGGCTTATTATATTAGGGTTCAGGGTTTTAGGGTTTGGGGTTTTTCAATTTTAGGGTTGAAGACTTGCAAGGTTTCGGGTTTCAGGGTTTGAGGAGTGACTGCGAAAGCATCGCTCCGCTCTTGCTCCTGCCCCTCCTCCTCCTTCTTCTCCGTCCCCTACGATGCCTACTCCCACTCCTCCAACGACAATACTGGACCGCGGTGTTCGTGATGATGACCAGGATCCATGATTATGGCCTTGTAAGCATATCGACAGGGATATCCATGATGATGATGACGATGACGTAATGGTGACTTCTTCTTTCCGACGCCGTGAAAGGATTCACGATGCGACCACAGGGATAATGATGATTATGATGATGATGTTGATGCAGCCAGCTGTGTTAAACAAATCATAGCATCTGTGCACTGAGCCCCCTAACCCCATTCCTCACACTGGACCAGAGAAGCTTTGAGGTGAAGATCGTTAACTTCGACAACCCTGCTGCGCCGAGCATTTTCGAGCCTTCGACGACGAACAAACACCAGGGATCTGAGGCGCGGGGCTCAGTGACCTCGTTTGACGGCAAGATGCCCGAACCCTTTGCTTCACATGTGCTGCTCTTTGTTTGCTTTTCTTCAATCTTAGCAGCACTCCAAGCCCTAAACCCAAACCCCCAAAATCTCAACTCCAAACCCTAAACTCCAAACCGCAAACCCTAAACCCCCAAACTCTGAACTGTCCCTCCTAAGGCCTCATTTGGTTTTTAGGGTTTTAGGCTTTTGGGGGTTTTAGGGGTCAGGTTTTTAGGGTTTTAGGGCTTAGGCTTAGGGTTTTAAGGGTTTCAGGGCGTAGGGCCAAGCAGAGCCCGAAACCCTAAACGGATTCATGGGGTTTAGGATTTTTCGATTTTTTGGTTTAGGGTTTACCCTAAACTCCAAAGCCCCTAAATCCAAAACTTGAAATCCCAAACCCGAAATCCCACACCCTAAATCGCAAACCCTGAACCTTCATTGCGAGGTCCTTTGTTGTGCCTGGAATCGCATCGTCCCGCCTCGCTCTGAGAGCTCCCATGGAAGCTTCGTACCAACGGCGTCAGGAAGAAGAATAAGAATGCTAGTTTTTATCTAGAATGTAATTACACCAGCAATAATACTGTAATTCAAGCATCATGTTGGCTGTGTTCAGGATTTGGGGGCTTGGGGTTTCGGGATTGAGAGGCTACAGGGACTGGAGTAGGTATAGGGCGTTGTCTATCCTCCTGAAAAGGACTACCCTGAAGAACCCAAGCTCGAAACAGACGTGCATCCCTGACCCTGCGAGGCACATTCTATGCTCCTGCTCCAACACCGGCACCACAGTGGCGGGCATCTGAGACCACCTCCCAGCATAATTTTAAATCCAGACTCAGCACCCTACTGTACACCAAAAACCCCGAACCGTAAACCCTGCACCTTGAACCCTGCACCCCAAACTTGAATCGCAGCTCCCTGAACCTTAAATTTGAGCTTCAAGCCGGCTGCGCCTCGAAGCTCTTGAGCCCGAAACTGTCAATTTTGAGCTTCAAATCCCAAGCCTTCCAAGCAGCTAAAAGGGGCAGAAAAAGGGCATTCAAGCACAGCGCAGAGTCTCCAGGAAAAACCGAGAGCCTCGAACTCACTCCACAAAACACGCTGAGCCCGAGCGCTTTGAGCCCATTTCCCCTTCCGTGCTCTGACTGGAAGCATACTACATCCTGAAGCCTAAACCCTTACTCTCTCAAACCCTAGAACCTAAACCCACAACCCCCATAGGCCCTAAACCCAAACCCTCCCCAAAAATCCTAAACCCTGAATCCTAAACCCTCAGAGCCCAAAGCCGCAAAACCCTAAAGTCAACAGTTTCCTCCCATACCCAACGCCTCTTCTATTCATGTAGGCCCTATCACCCTAAACCCTACCTTAAATAAAAGTGCACATCGCCCCGCCGAGGTCTGGGACTTGAAGCAGAAGAAGGAGGTCATTAGCTTCCAGGAGACCGGCGATGGCTTAGGGTTTAGGGTTTTTAGGGTTTAGGGTTTAGGGTTTAGGGCTTAGGGTTTAGGGTTTAGGGTTTAGGGTCTAGGGCTTAGGGTTCAGGGTTTAGGGTCTAGGGCTTAGGGTTTAGGGTTTAGGGTGGGGTTTAGGGTGGGGTTTAGGGTTTAATGGTTTAGGGTTTAGGGTTTAAGCTCTACAAGCCCCAAGTTGCCAAGCTGTGAACCCTGATTCCTGAGTCTACATCGGTCGCTATCGTTAAGGGCTACTACAACGGGGTACTATAATATGAGACCGCTTTCGAGTCGAAGGTCCCCGAAACCCAAGACAAACCTTGTGGAGCCTAACCCCAAACCCCATGCCTGAAACCCCAAACTTCAAAGCCAACTCAGCCCTAAATTCTTTCTGTTAAGGCCCTCTATTCTGCAACCTTTATCGTCCCCCTTTTAAGGGAACCTCAAAGACTCAAAAGGCCCTCATAGCTGTTAAGGCCCTCTATTCTGCAACCTTTGTCGTCCCCTCTTTTAAGGGAACCTCGAAAGGTCGCCCTGACTCCAAACGCCCCGAAAGGACCCGGCCTCGCGCCTGCGCTGCGCCAGCGTGGCCTGGCACCCGGAGGCCCCGGGGGGGTGCGGGGCTGGGAGTGGGGGGCGAGGGGGGTGGGTGGGGTGGGAGGAGTGGGGAGGGGGGAGGGGTGGAAGGGGGGGGCCGGGAAGGGAGGGAGAGCTTAGGTATTTTTACTATTGTTATCAGTCTTGTCCTGATTATTATTTCTACTTAAAGGTATCCGTAGTAGAAATAATAATTTTTAAGGGTACCTTTAAGGGATCTATAGGGTTTAGGGTTTAGGGTTCCTAGTGTCCCTGTAAGGGGACCTTTAAGGGTATGTAATTGGGTTCCGTTAATGGTACTTTTCTTGGGCCCCTTTAAGGGATCTATAGGGGTGCCATAAGCGTTTAGGGTCCTAATTAGAGTTATAGGTACTTGAGGGAGAACTCAGGGTTTGGCACAAAAGGGCTGGGTTTAGGGATTCGGGTTTAGGATTCCGGAGTTTGCGGGTTTAGGGTGTAGAGTTTGGTATCCGGGGATGACGAGTTGAGGATGTAGGATTCAGTAGGGCTCTATCGGGAGTTTACTGTTTAATTAGGTGGTTGTTAAAATTATGGTCCCTTTTTGGGTCCCGATTATAATACGGCACCTATTATTTAAGATACCCCAAAAGGGACTTTAATTTTGACAACTACCCAATTAGTAGGGCTCTATCGGGAGTTTACTGTTTAATTAGAGTAGGTTCTTCAGTCTTCTGCTTGAGGAGGCAGTGGAGGGTTTCACGGTTCAGGGCTGTGGAATACACTCGTACGGTTGATGGTCAAAAGTCTGCATGACCTTAAGGACCCTAGACTATGGTACTTACGGTATATTTCTTATTTTGGGTCATGCAGGATTTTGGCCATCAGCCGTAGTGCCGCATCATTGACTTAAGGGATCGTCCTTCAGTGAAGAGTTCGTGGCTGTCGAGAACGCATGCGCTCTGGCCCTGAGCCTTCGAAGCCCTTTCAAAGCTTCTTCCAACCCGAAGTAGGCTCCTGCTCAAGCCACCGAAGGCTGAAGTATCCGGAAAGACCCAGCATCACCCCAAGATGCCGGGAGGTACCGACCCAACTGCTGCTGTGCTACGATGATGACCGGCAGCCCTGTGCCAAGATGCAGTGGCGGTGTATGCTTGCCTTCGTTGAGCGTGGGCTCGGGGTTGAGATTTTGAAGCCTCTGGTTCAAGGGGCTACAAGTTTTGGGTTATGGTTGAGGAATAGGACAATAGGACTGTGGGTTTGGGTGCAGGGCCGTCTATATGCCAGACGGAAGTGCGTCTCTGGAAGCTGGTTCTTGTGTTTCACAGACTGCTGTGAAAGCTCGTCGAGAGAAGCCCCAGTCGATTTAGTGTGGCTGGTGAGGCCGTCGATCCAGATGTGGGACTTGCGGAACTGCCAGTATCCCTTCAAGGTCTGGCTGCCCATATGAACTTCACAGAGAAGCCGTAAGGATGACGGTCATGATGATGAAGATGTTGATGATGAGGTCAAAGGTCAAAGCAGACTTTCTTGCTAACAAAGCAGACTTTCTTGCTAACAGCGGATAGCGAGAGACTCACAATAGTCTTTCTATTGGTAAGCAGAAGAACGAACGAATAGCAGAATAATGCGAAAAAGAGCAACTGCAACAGCAGCTGAGAATCTGGGGACTTTCTGGAGCAGCATCGAGGGTAGTGTAGGAACCTGATTAAGAAACCCTGGGCCTATAACCCCCAAAATAGTAGGATTCATATAAGGAACCCTGGTGTGAGGCGAAACAGAAAGAAAGGGGGAAATGGCCCTTAGACCTGCTGGCAGACTAGAATGCTTTTCGTAACCGCGGCAAGGGCGGCTCCAGCTGCCCGGAGTCAGTGAAGCGCCTCTGCTTCAAAAGCGACTGCGCTCGCAGGAGACGGCGCCGCACACGAAGGGCGTGCTCAGCGTGGCCTGGAACCAGCCCGGCGCCCTAGGAAGTGCAGTGGAGTGGAGCCTGAGCTCGGAGGGCCACTGTCCGTGCTGCGTTTCGCTGTGTTTCGCTGTGCCCAGCATGTTTTTTTTTTTTGCTTCTTCTTCGCCTTCTCTTTTGCTTCCGCGAGCCGCTTTCTCTGAATCGCATCTGCTGTTCGGCTTGCAGTTAGGATGGACCCGAACTTGATCCTCTCCTGCGGCAAGGCGGGCAGTTTGGGGTGTTTGGACTGTTCAAGCAGATATCGGAAGCCTTAAACCTCTGGGCCCGAACACCTTTGCGTGCCGGGCGGTATTGATCTTTGGACCCCAGGCCGTTGCAAGATTGCACCAATGCCCTAAAACTAAACAGCGAAGGGGGCAAAAAGGAGGTTAGCAAGTCAAATCCAACATGCCAAATCATACAATCTAGGGCTCCGGTTTTGTTTACACATCCATACACACATCAGGTACAATATATGATTGGAACGCATGGTATACGATCCGTTATATATATATATATACATATAGATTTGTGGAATTACTTTACAGGAATGTGTATGTACATCTATATACATATATGATTCGAAGACCATGTTAAAGTGAACATCAGGGTTCCTGGAAGTCTTTCAACGCTCCGCCTTTCGGGGGGGAGGACAATCGCCTGATCTGCACTTCCATCGCCTCAGGGAGCCTGGCCCTCTCGGGGGAAATTCCTTTTTTTTTTTTTGTTTGGGGGGGGNGGGGGGGGGGGGGGTTAGGGTTTTAGGATTTGAGGGCGTAGGGGTTTAGGGTTTAGGTTTAAGGCGGATTTTGATGAGGTGTTACATAGGGATGGGGTTTTACTAGGTTTGTACGAGTTTTTTTGGTGTGTGAACGGGGTTTATGAGGGCATCTATAGGATTTTAATTGGTGTTGTTATTTTTTGGCAAGTTTTTGACTTGTGTTTTACAGATTTGTTGCAAGGATTTGTAAGTCTTATAGCGGTTCTTGTCAGGGTTGTACAGTTGGTTATACAGGGGGTGGTGCCGCAATCAGTGTGGTGCAGACACTCCAACATCCTGTGCTTCTAACTGGACATTGCATGCCAGAGCAAGTCCAAAAGCCTTAGGAGCCGTTTAGGAAGGCTCTACATACAAGCCTTAACTTACTAATCACTAGACCCCAGACCCTGTGAAGCAAGGTCGTACATCCCACCCGGTGCTTCGTATACTGACTTCACTGAAAGGAACCCGGCCAGACCACCCTGGCTTTCCAGGCCCTAACCTTTGTCATAGCTGGGTAGCATTTTACGTTTTTATGGGTACTTAAACCCAATAAGGAATAAAGATGTACATTTTTAATCCTATCCCAACCATGAACTAGTAACCTCTGGCAAGAGCGTCCCTGAATCCTAAGCCTCCCCTGCTGCTCTTGCGCAACCCCCAGACCGACATCCCTGAACCCTTCAGAACGAAAAGGCCCAGAAAACGCCTAAAGGTGCGAAAAGACTCAAGACCTCAAACTAGGTTTGAGGTCTTTACCCTCCGAAATCCAATGCTTGAAGTCTTGAAGCCTTTCACTGCTTCAACCCTCAGTCTTTGTAATCATCTTAAGAAAGAGCTCCCAAAAAAAACCTCAAGCCCTAGACCCCTCACCCTTATCGAATCCCTTTAGAGCCCCCTTATAAGCCCGTGTCAAGCCCTGACAGGCCTAGCCATCAGAAAATCCCCCTAGAAAAGCCTCGAAAGCCGAAATTTCGGGAGCAAAGGCCCAGAGACCTGGTGCGACCTCTCCGCGCAGCAGAACTGCTTCGAGGCGTTCGGGGCGATTTGTTGGAGCTTTCGGGTTGCGAGGGTCATTTTAGGAATCGGATTTCATCAATTTTTTATGGGGTCAAAAAACAGGGCTGCATCGGGGGGTTGGCTGGCTTTTCGAAGGGAGGCTTTAGGCTGCAGTAGTTAGCATTCGCGCTGCTTGCATCAGGCTGGTTTCTATAAAGCACGTCTGACCTCTTTGCAGCTTGGGCTTGGAGCTGATAGTCTAAAGTCTGATATTTAGGGCTTGGGTCTCCGGATATAGGGCGCAGGATCTAGGTTTTGGGCTTTCGCAATGTAGGGTTCTCCAGACTTTTCTACGCATCTCCTGCGTGGTGGCGCCCAGGTTCGCAGCAAAGGCCTCTAACTTTCATCCCTGACTCGAGAGCCCCACTATGGAAGCCTATGGTACCCTTAGCCTTAAAGGGGATCCGATGATGGAACCCTATAGTACCCTTAGCCTCAAGGGGAATCCTATTATGGAGCCCTAAGCTATAAGCCTTAAGGGGGATCTTACTATGGAGCCCTTTTGTACCTAAACCAAACGTATCAAAGAAAAGGCTTGGAAACAATGGACCCCGATGCCTGAAGCCCTGAGCCCCAAACCCTACTTGAAGGGGCAGGGGACTTAGTAAGTAGGTTATAAGTGCCCTAAATGGAGTTACCCTAATTATAACCCTACTTATAACCAACTTACTAAGTCNGTATCCCAACCTGAGTCCCCAGGCCTCAAGTGCTAGGACAGCCGAGCCGTTTGAATTCTGTCATCCCTACTAAACACTACTTATAACCAACTTACTAAGTCCCCTGCCCCTTCAAGTAAACCCTAAACCCTATAGATCCCTTTAAGAAGGCCCTCAGAAACCCTTACTAAGTCCCCTGCCCCTTCAAGTACACCCGGCAGTCCTAGAGTACCGAGGGCCCGACGAAGGGCCCTGAATCCTAAAGTCCCAGAGCAGAAAAAGGGGGCCTTCATAGTTAGACTAGGGTTTGGGGATTTTGTATCGTATACTTGTTTGGGCATGCTTGGTATTGCTAAGAGTTACTTGGGAGTTTCCGAAAATAGGGGACCCTAATATAGTACCCTAAATGGTAGGATCCTTATGATAAGGATCCCAAAAGAAGGTACCCTTAATTAACGGAAACTCCCAATTGCGAAAGAGCCTCTTTTGGGGAGCCCTCCGGAGAGGTGCAATGGGCACCGCACAAGCCCTCGCTGTTTACAGCAGCTTCCTACAGCGGCACTGCCGCCGACTGAGTCTCCAGGGTGACCCCTGTTTCTTAGGGTTGAAGGGCTCTGCAAAGGGTTATGCTAAGGGTTATCTAAGGGGGGGGGTTGGGTGTTAGAGCGTTTGTGCGAAGCTCCGTCTCCTGAAGCCTTAATTTCTAAGCTTCTAAGGACAATTCTGTCCTGATAGCAAGAGAGAAAGCCATGTGGACACCCTCAACGAAGCCTTGCCAAAGGCAGGACATTGTTCCGATCCAAGACTGCTGAGTCTCACTGCTCAACCCCAAACTGACAACTCCGAACCCGCCCTCAACCCGACACCAGACACTTTCCAAGCAAAATTTTCTGAACCCCAAGAGCCCTCAGCCCTAAGACCTGAACTCTAAAGGCCTTGCGCTCAGGTGAATCTGTACTCGGTGCAGGGGCAGCAGAGCACAGGAAACCGCTACTGTCCGAAGTGGTACAGGACGGAGCATCCACGCTTTTTTTGTTTTTCAGGGTGTTTCCAGCGTCCACGCCGTGGAAGCTTGTTTGAAGGGCCAAGACGCTCAAGTTCCCTCGAAGATGCACACCTGAAGCCCAACACCCTAAAACAGGGCCTAAATAATTACCAATACTATTTTGGGGGTTTGGGGGTTCCTTGTTATGATTATAGTAATATACCCCCAAAACCTATTCTAATTATCAAGGCCTTTACATTCAACCGTCACACGCTTACTCCTAGACTTTTCAATCTCAACAATCCGCCTTCCCACCGCAAGTCCTTAACCCTACATAGACCACTCAAGGCACCAACCCTAAACCCTAAACCCCTGAACCCCCTAGACCCTGAACCCCGAAGCACCGAAACTCCTAAACCCGTAAACCCCAAACCTCTAAACCCTAAACCCCCTAAACCCCTAGACCCCTAAACCCTAAACTCCCTAAATTCCCTAAACCCCTAAAAGAGCCAGGAAGTCCTGCGGCGCTTCCTTTGGCTTCGGTGGCAAGCTCTTGTCTTTCGGTGCCAAGGCCTCCACCTTGAGGGTTACAACCTGCGCTGGGGCGCTTTGGCGCAAGCCTTCTAAAATTTAGGATCACCCCCAAAATAGTATAGGTAATTACTATGGTTTAGGGCTGTTTAGGGCTTGAGGGTTTTAGGTTTGGGGTTTAGAGCTTAGGGTTTCGGGGGCTTTCGGGCGTTTGGAGTTTAGGGGTTCGCTTCGGTTTCAATCGGCGGTCAAGCAGGGTTTGGGTTTCAGTTCGGGTTTCGGGCTTGGGGTCTAGGGTTTAGGGGCCGGATTACCTACCTTTGGTTAGTAGGGAATGGAAGAATGGCAGTAACAGTAGTTATAATTGTACCCCATTCCTCCATTCCCTACTAACCAAAGGTAAGATTCAGGCTCTGGATTTAGGCTTCCATCGGGTTCGGGGCCTTGAGGCGAACTCTTACGAACTTAAGTCTCCTGAAATTAATTTTGGACCAAACCCGAGTTTCCGAAAATAGGGGACCCTAATCTCTCTTACCCTAAATAGTGTAAGGACCCCAAAATGAGGTACCCCGGGTTTAGGGTTTAGGGGAGGGCTCAAGCAGAATGGTGCTGGGCGAAGCTGGGCCGAGGGCCCTAGATGTTGGATTCTGCAGGGTTCGGGTTTCGAAGGGATCTGCAAAAAAGGGGGCCTTCATAGTTGGACTAGGGTTTGGGGATTTTTTTATCGTATACTTGTTTAGGCATGATTTGTATTGCTAAGAGTTACTTGGGAGTTTCCGCAAATAGGGGATCCTAATATAGCACCCTACATACTAGGATTCTTATTGTAAGGACTCCAAATAAGGTATCCCGAATTTTCGGGAAACTCCCATTTAGATTTTTATAGCTTCTGATGATCATCTCTAAAAGGACTCGGCGAGGATTGAGGCGCTCCCCTGCAGTTCGCACCCGAAACCCTCCCTTCAACCCTCCCTGAAGCCTCACGGTACCACAAAAAGGGGCTATAATTTTGGCAACTACAAACCCAACAATATACCCCATAGTCCCTATAAGCCCTATAGACCCCCCTATAAACCCCATAAGCCGGGTGGTTGTCAAAATTAGGGTCCCTTGTGGGTCCCGAATATAGTACGGCACCTAATGTTTAGGGTACCACCAAAGGGGGCCATAATTTTGACAACCACCCACATCTTAAGTTCCCGAAATTCCAAACCCTAAACCCTGAAACCCTAAACCCTGCAGAACCCGTATAGTCCAAAGCTGTTGACAGGCGTTCGAACCCCAGGCTTTCCCTGAAGACTTTCGGAAACCTCGACCGACCGGCAAGCCCCAGACTCACGAGTCCGGGCTTTCTTTGTTTGACGGAATATGGATTAATTCTACTACTGATATATATATATATATAATTCCCCATATAGCTAGGTACTTATGGACCCTTTGAGAAATACATGTGTAAAAAAGCCGGCTCTCGTGTTCTCCAGGCCGAGGCAAACCCGCTCGGGAGCCCAGCCACTCTTTCGGGGCAAGCCCCAACGAGTCTAAACCATCAACCCTGAAACCCTAATTCCTAAACCCTAAACCCAACCTTGAAACCCTAATTCCTAAACCCTAAACCCCAAAAAAAAACCCTAAACCCAACCTTGAAACCTTAATTCCTACACCCTCAACCCTTAAACCCCCTAGCCTCCTGAGCCCGAAACCCTAAGCCCGTTTTGCCGTGAATCCTCAAGGCTCTCTGCTGTATGGGAGCTTCCGAAAATGGGGGGGGGTACCTTATTTTGGGTTCGTTATAGTAAGGATCTTACTATTTAGGGTACCATATTAGTGTCCCTTATTTTCGGAAACTCCCGTAGGTGAACTTCAAATGCTAGCAGTGGCAAAAGCCGCTCAAAAAGAACCCGCGCCTTGAAGCTTTGCCTTTGGGCTTCAACTTTCACAGTCGTTTGAATCGTGATGGTGTGATTACTATCACCATGATCATCGTGACTACCACCAATGTCCTTGATGTTATGAATATGAGCCATATCATATACTTTCTATTGAATGTTGTTAATACACAAAGTAGTATTACTACATGGCTGTGACACCCTAAACCCCTAAACCCTAAACCCCTAAACCCCTAAACCCCTAAACCCCTAAACCCCTAAACCCCTAAACCCCTAAACCCCTAAACCCCTAAAACCATAAACTCAAACCCCTAAACCCCTAAACCCCTAAACCCCTAAACCCCCAAACCCCTAAACCCCAAACCCCTAAACCCCTAAACCCCTAAACCCCTAAACCCCTAAACCGGTTATGATCTATCAGCAGATCCATGGAGACTCACAGGTCCGTCCATGAGCCTTCACTGTGCACATGGCTTTGGGCTTAGGGTTCAGCTACAGTCAAGGTTATAGGGTTTAGGTAGGGTTTGTTGAGAGAGCGTTTGTTTTAGAAGTCTCATGGGGTTCTATGTAGGGATAGAAGTAGAGGCTTCTAGTTTGGGGTAGCTGCTATTACGGGATTTTCGCCCTGCATCCAAAGCCCTGAGCCCTAGAGCCCGAAGCCTGAGCCCCGCACGGGGGCTTGAGGAAATCTAGGAATGTTTAGGGTTTAGGGTTTGGGGTTTTAGGGTTTAGGTTTGTGTCGTCGTTGTAGATCCCAGAGCGCATGCACGTGCGGGAACGCCCTTCAGCGCCGGCATAAAACCTTGAGACTAACCATATTTCTGATTCGGAATATCACCAGGGTTAATATTGGTCTTGTTACAAACTGTCGGTATTATCTGTGAGGCCAGCATCCTTCTGCCATTCCCTGGTGGTGCCTAGCGAGCCCGAAATCGCCGGGAACTCGCAGAGAGGAAGATCCGGGGATTGCTTGCCACAGAGGCTTTCACAGCTGGAATAGAGGTCTGGAGGATATACGGATAGATGGATATCTATATATATTTATATATAGAGTTGTATCAGAAGGATAGCGGGATACCGTTCTTCTTCTGAACTCTACATGCCCGGGCATCCGTCGGTCGCTAAAGCACCTTGCAGACCGTCAAACCCCTGAAACGGGGGCCCCAAACCCTAAACCCTAAACCCTACATCCTAAACCCTAAACCCTAAACCCTAAACCCTACATCCTAAACCCTAAACCCCAAACCCTACATCCTAAACCCTAAAGCCTAAACCCTAACCCCTAAAACGGAGGCCCCTGTCTCCAAAACCCTGGATCCCAAGCCCTGTCACGCAAACTCCAAATCCGAAGCCGAAATCTGAAAGTCTAAACCCTACACCCTAAACCCCTAAACCCTAAAGCCCCAAACCCTGAACCCTACACAGTGAACCCTTGTGCATCTTTGTTTCAACGGTTTTCGGAGATCTCAGGGCACCTCCTCCCTTGATCAGGTTCTGCGCATCTTCTTCCGGTTCTGTCTGCATCCCTTTCCGGTGTTATAAAGATACTTACAGCTTATGGTTTAGGATTAAGGATATGAAGATACTTACAGTTTTTGGGTTGGTTGATATGAGATCTGTATCGTCATCATGAAGACACGATTCCGTTCTGCGCAACCATCCCCATCCCGGTGGGATTCAGTCGGATCTCTTTAGGACTTTAGGAAGCCTTCTGTCTCTCTCTTCGAAAACCCATCCCTAAACCAAAAGCCTTACACCCCAAACCCCAAACCCTAAGCCCCAAAACCCTAAAACCCCAAACCCTAAAGCCCCAAAGCCTGAACCCCAAACCCTAAACCCCCAAACCCTCAAAGCACAAACCCTGCCTCTGAGGTCCCGACGGCGGACGTCTTCGAGCACTGGATCGCCGAGCGTCGGCTCCGCGAGTACTGCCTGGACAAGGCATTCCATAGGAAAAAAGGTTAGAGTAGCATATAGTAGAGAAGGCTATGGTTATACTACAGTCTATCAACTAGAGTATAATAAGGACAAGGCTTTCCATAAAGCAAGGTTAGGGTTTGGGGTTTAGGGCTTGGGGTTTGGGGTTTAGGGCTTAGGGTTTGGGGTTTAAAGGGTTGAGGGTGTGGGGAATAACAAGTTCTGGTATCATATATGATAGTAAGTTAAACCTTAAAACATGCCGTTAATTGCAGTAGAATGTAGGCTATTCTAGTATCTTGTGGTATGGTATTACCAAGAAGGTTTATGGTCGTTTTAGGGAAGTGCAAGATCTCATGAAGCCTTTTATGGGGCTTTATCGGGTCTTTCTGAATCAAGGGCGCTTATAAGGTTTTACAGTTTGACCGGGCTGATCAGGTTTTTTGAGTTAGGGTTTAACTTTTGTTGTTCAGGAACTAGAAAGTATTTGGTAAACCCTACACCCTAAACCCTAAATCCTCAGCCACCCTAAAATAATACTAATAGTAAAGAAGGTTATAAGTACCTTAATTGGGGTTACAATTATAGTTACCCTTAATTATAACCCTGATCGTACCCTTGTAGATCCCTTTAAAGGAGCCCTTAAAGGAACCCTATTTAGTACCCTTATAGATCCCCTTAAAGGATCCTTTTAAAGGAACCCTATTCGAACCCTGAGCCGGATGCCTCAGACCCGCAGCTGCGGCGGGGTGGCGTCTCAAGAAGGCCTCATGTGGGAGCTCATGGCCACGCTGGCCGAGGAGTGATTACGGGCGGGGCCCTGAAATATGAGAGTACCCGAAGTACCCTAAACCCTACGAAGTAGGGTTTTACGAAGTAGGGTTGTTGTTAGTATTATTATTCTTATTGTCATTATTGTTGTTAGTCTTGTTAGTGTTATAATTGCAATTGTCATTCTTGTTGTTTTGCAGATAGCCCAACCAACACCCCCAAAGGAAAGTGCACTAGGGCTCTTCGCCTGCTGCTCGATTGATCGAAGGAGAAGTGCTCGGTTCAGTGTCCCACAAATCGAAGCAGAAGTCAAATCACCATTACCAATTGCTGTCGATATTAGGTTTACAATAATTACCATTCCTTCTGGATAACCACTACCTGTCTGAGGCACGAAACGACAGGGCTTGAGGATTTGCGGTTTTCAGGGCGTTGGTGAGATGACAACTACACCTACGACGACGACAGCAGCCTATCCATGCTACTTCTTCTACCACTGCAGCTGTTTGTGTTTGGACATCTCGTCCGAGTATCAGGAGGAAGGCCGGACACGAGTGCCCACTCTGCTGGGTTTCGACCAGGCGCGTTGCGGGTTTCTCGTAAGAGTTTAGGGTTAGGGGATTCGTTGCAGAAATTGTGGGGGGAAAGGTTGGTTGTTAGGGGTTTGAGAGCTTAAGGGTGTGGGGTTTGGGGGTTCGCAAAGGTATATAGTTTCGGAGTTTCCCATCTTAGGATTTGGGGTTTTGGGGTTGGGGTTTAGCGTTCGGTGTTTAGGCTTGCCGGGCTTTACAACAGATTGGGTTTAGGATTTGGCGGGTGCGATGAACACATTGCATTGAATCCCAACATTTCAAGATTTACGGGTTGAGGGTTTAGCCCCTTCAGGCTCAGCTTGTGGCTCAAGGTTTCAGTTCTTTCCTGTAGGGAGACACAATCGCTAATCGCAGAATAGAATTATTGGAAATTGGCATTATGGTTTTGAACATTGCTTTCAACCTTGCCGAAGCCTTTAAGCCTTAGCCCCCACGTCGATATACATCGCCTTCCTTCGGCCCCTGAAGTCCCACAGCCCAATACGTGCGCCCCTGCCAGTAAACCCTCAACCCTTCACCCCAAACGCTGAAATCCAAAACCTTGCAGACCCAAACCTTCACTCCCCTTGAAAAGCCCAGAGTGCCCATACAGCGCCCCATGCTCCCCGCAGAAGCTCCCCGCTTAGTGAACGTGTTCCAATTAGGTTCCTATATGAATATTGTCTTTATTGTTACTACAACCACTACTACTACTACTACTACCACTACTACTGCTGCTACTACTACTACTACTGCTACTACTACTATCATTATAGTTGTTACTTGACCGTGTTCCGAGGACCGCATCCTGCAGGAGGCGGAGCGCCTGCTGGGCGCCAAGCCCGGGCAGCTCCTGGGCGCGAGCCCCGAGGAGAGAGCTACGGTTTCGTTTCAACTTGGGTTCAGGCGGTTTAGGGGGTTTAAGGGTTTAGGGTTTAGGGGTTTAGGGTTTCGGCTTGAGGGTTTATATGGCCTACACCCTAGCAGGGTTGAGGGTTTGGGAGTTTGGGTTTCAACTTGGGGGTTTAGGCTTGAGAGTTTATGACCTAAACCCTAAACCCTAAGAGGGTTGAGGGTTTGGGAGGTAGGGTTTTTAGGTTGGGGGTTCAGGTCTGGGATTGCGGTTGAGGAAGTTCAAAATCTAGGGCTTGCGGTGGAGACTTAAGGGCTAAGTTTAGGGTTTAGGTGCCGTATTGTTGACGGACGAAATGGACCAAACCTTACGTTAACCATCGTAAGGAGAGTGCCATGCTTCAGACAGTTGTGCCCATCAACAGAAGGGGCGAACATGGCTTTGGAACATGTCATGCTGAAGAGGAAGGCTGCGGGGGCTGCATGGTTTTGCATCTTGCTTTTGGTGAGCTTTCCAGCATGTCCGTTGCTGCAGGAGCAGCGGTGATGCGTTTGTGATGGGGGTAGCGATGAAGTCGGCATTCACAGGAACATCACAGTCCTGACCAGCATCATCCTTGTCGAAGAAGGCAACAATCGAAGCAAGCCGGACAACAGTCGTCATGGCCACAGCAACAAGCACAATGGGAACACCAGCAGTGGTGATCATAAGGTCATTCGCAGAAGTGGTATGTTATCCATAAGGTCATTCACAGAAGTGGTGTTTTAAAGTTTTATCCATGTCCAACATACTACTTCGTCGGAAGCGCCAATTGGTTGGAAGGAGCCCGCAGCCGCGGCGCCGCCCACGCCCTCGCCGGAGCCTCTCCGTGTCCGTATTTCTTGATCTTCGCCGCAAAAAATTTTACAATCACTGCAGTGACGGTGATGATGATTGTCATGATGATGGTAATGATGTGGAGGAGGCGTGTTGATGATGGGGATCATGATAGAAGTTGTCTTTGCCCCCGTTTCCCTCTTCTTTCTCATCGCCATTTGGGAGGGTAGGTCGTTGCTGGTATCGTGAGAGCTATCCTCCTGAACCGGAAGCCCTACAGCTTTCACTGAAGTCCTGAACACAAGGCCCCAAACCCAACAACGCAGGAATTCGGAACCCGATAGCCCAGATCCCAACACCCCTTACTGCACGCTGAACCTCAAAGCCTACAGCCGCTAAAGCCTTTCAACAACACAAACACTTAGAAAAAACCCAAACCCTACGTGGGTGTAGAGTTTAGTTAGGGTTTAGGGTTGAGGGCGGAGCCGCAGGACCTTGAAACCTTCATTAAAGCCTTGTAAGCCCCCCTTAACACTGTGCAACCCCAAACCACGGTACTCTGCTTGAAAACCCGGTATCCCATACCCTGATTCCTCAAACTATTTGTATGGGTGGTTGTCAAAATTAGGGTCCCTGTTTGGGTCCTTAATATACCCAGAAAGGGACCGTAATTTTGACAACCACCCATATAAGTCCCCCCCAAAAAAACAAAAAAAACAACGAAATCGTTCCTTGAAACCCAAGCGCCCAAAGAACTGCGGCGTTTCGAGGCTGGGCCCAGAGTTAGACCTGACGCAGGACCCGGAGACGATCTCTTTTGGGGATTTCTCGGATTTCGGAGATTAGGCTCAGGCCATTTAGGATCTGAGCTCTCGTCATCAGAGTTGCGGCATCTGGACAGGATTGAGGGCATTTAGGATGTAAGGTTTTTCGTGCAGTTGTCACGACGGTGAACCTGTTCACATGGTTGCTTGATTTAATATCAGCCTTCAAGCCAAAAAATCCACAACACCGAACCCTAACAGTTAAACCCTGAAGCCCTGTACCCTTAACCATACAGATCCGAACTACTCTTGCATGTCCAGGCAGAACCATCAATACAAGCTCTGGCAACTCCCCACAAACCTTTCAAGCCTTGATAACACGGTTTGCGAGTGCCGTAAACCCTAAACCCTACAAAGCCAGTACAATCCCTACAAAGCCTTAGAAACCTCCTAAAGCTGTGATAGCTTATAACCCTTACAAAGCCCTATATAGACCCCGTTTCAGCCCCTAGAAGATCTTCAAAGCCCTTGTCCCCTAAACACTGAACCCCATACCGCCTTCTAAACCCTATAATCATACAGCCCTTATCAGCCCGACAAGGCCCTTGTAGCACACTGGAACCCCGTTCAGACTGAGAGCCCGTATAAACTCTACTAGGCCCTTATTACTTAAAGCACGCAGCCACCCGATAATTCGCGGCTTTCAGGCTGAAAGCTTCTTCGACGAGCTGTCCGCCTTGGGCTCAGGGGTAGTCTCACAGGAGCTATTTCCATTATTGGTACTTTTGCTGTTACTATTTCCTTTAGCATTATTGTATCGTTATTTTGAATGTTTGTTTTATTTGTCTTTTTTGTTCATATAGCATCTGTCACAATCCTGAGTGTCTAGGTGCTGTGGAAGGATGTATGAGGTTATGGAGGCTTTATGAGGTGGGTTGTAAGCTTGCATGTGTAACTATTGGGTTCATTCTCTAGAGCTTCAATAAAGCTGCATACAGAAATGAATAGGGGCCATAATCCGATAAAGCCGGAGGATGACCGGAGCACACATGAGGGTTGCCCTCAAGATCCCTCGAAACGAATGACCATACGGTTGATGGGGCGAAACCGGAAAGTCTTCAAATTGCTTTAACTGCAGGAAGATAAGGCAGGGTTCTGTGCACCACGCCGACACCACCACTACTTCCAGCACAGCTGCATCGAAAGCATTCGTCACAACAAGCTCGAGCGCCTGCAGAAAACGGAGAACAGAGCCTGGAGGCTTCGACGGAGCAGAAGAAGAAAGACGAGATGGAGCGGGAGGAGCAGAAAAAGAAGGAGGAGGACGCGGCCAGCTCGATTCATCGTTTCTTGCAGACTCGATCCCCTCCTGAGCATGAACGTAGACGACGTAGATGAACCCCAGACCCCCAACCCTTCAAGTGTTGCAGAATTTCTGCAGTCGTTTTTGGGTTCTATAGTTTTGTTTATCCGCCTTATACCCAATCCTTAAACGTTCAGGCAAAGTTTTCAAAGCTCGACCTAGGGACTCAACACATCCTTTTGGAAGGATTTCTCTTTACATTGCACCGCGATTCCGCAATGTGAAGGTTCGAAGCCTGACCCTAAACTTTAAGCCCAAAGGCCAAGTCCTAAACTAAACTCAAACCTTGAACTCATTCCTAAAGCCTAAACCCAAATCGTAAACTCTGAACCAGAAACCCCCCACTCTATACCTCGCACCCCGCACCCTCAACCTCTTCTCGTTGCTTCCCATGTCAGGCTCTGGTGGGAGCCTCAGAGAAGATCCTGCGCGGCGCAGTAGGGTTCGTGCTTACCCATAGACTGTTGCGATTACTGTTGATATTGGCCATGGTTGTTGAAATGTTTTGCTATTATAACTATAGTATAATTATATATTATAAGTATATGATAACTATAGTATAATTATAGTATATTTTGACATGCTCCTGCGGGTTCAGAGTTTAGGGTGTGGGGCTGGGGGCTTTTGCTCAAGTTGCCCGAGGCCCTTGGGGCTTGGAGGCTTTCAGTGTTCCGGGCCTTGGGTCCAAGAGAGCTTTTCGGGGTTTACGGCAGGCGTTCTAAAGCCTACCTTTGGTTAGTGGGGAATGGAAGAATGGTAGTAATAGTGGTTATAATTGTACCCCATTCCTCCATTCCCTACTTACCAAAGGTAAGTAAAGGTATTTGATGGTTGCAATCTCAATCTTCGGTATTGCGAGTGCTCGAGCCATCTCGCGTGCACAACAGCTTTAGTGCATTTCTTGGCAGCATGGCATTGGCACATGTCGATGTAATTGCGAATGCCTTTACCATGAGCACTACCAGTAGCATTGCTTGCATAACTGTCAGCATCCTCATCCTCATAATCATCAGTAGCATCAGCATCAGCATCGGCATCATCGGCGTCGGCATGGGCATCAGCAACAGCAACAGCAGCATGCCAGTAACCACACATCCGTAGTGTATCTTTCCCTGTCGCGAGGGGCTGTCCACCAAAGGCAAGACCACTGACTGGCTGCGGCCTCAGCCAGAAAGGGGCAGCGAGAGATTTTCACGCAGGTTCATGTGGGGCTCGTGACAGCGATGTTGCTTCTTACAGATTCATGCCAGGAATCATGCTGGATCCAAGATTCAGGGGGCGAGTTTCCTCGTCCGCCTGCTATTGCTACAGCTAGCACTGCTAGTACCGTCACCAACTACTGCTCGCAGTGCACGAGCTTCTTGTCTCTCTGCTGATGCTTGTGCTGTCTCCTTTCGTCTCTGCATGGCTGTGGCCTGGGGTCTGGGTCAGCTCGAAACCCCTGGGATACCTTTATGGGGATACTTCCCCAAATCATAATAGTAATTCCTATTACGGAAACCCTAAACCCTAAAAACCCTAAACCCTAAAACCCTAAACCCTAAGACCCTAAACCCTAAAACCCTACATTCTACTATACCTTAAATGGGGAGTGACTGGATCGGATCGGACGCCTCGGCCCTGGAGGACCTAAGGCCCGAAGAGCGGTCCGAAGCCCGAAGAGCCGGAATTCGTAGCTGTCTCCGTGCGGGTTTTTGGCTGCCAAAGGCAGAGACAGCCCTATCAGCTTCACGGCATCTTCCCTCGTTAGACGCAAACACAAACACACACGGACACACACGGACACGGACACACACACACACACCCACCCACACACCCACCCACNTTTAAGTTGCCAGAGCCCATCGATTCTGTGTGGTTCAGAAAAGCTTTGGCCTTAACTCAACTTTCAAACTGCAAGCCCAAATGGTCTTAAACCTTAGGATCTAAACCCCCCGCCCCACATTTTTGCTATTATTCCTAGTCTTGTCATTGTTTCTTGTTATTGTCTTCTTATGCTTCTTATTGCCTTAGGGTCTTTTCGGGAGGGGATTTCTCCGGGGTGAAAAAAGCGCCTGGCGATTTCCTGAGGTCCTCGGGCCCCGAAGCCCTGATCAAGCAGTCGCTCCTGGCCGCTCGGAGAACCAGACGGTGCCCCTTTGTAAGGCCCCTAAAGCAGAAACCCTAGGGCCATAAACCCTGGCCCCTAAAGCCCCCTAAGGCAGAAACCCTAGGGCCATAAGCCCTGGCCCTTAAAGCCCCTTCAAGCGGAAAGCCCTACGGCTGTAAACCCTAAGGGGATCAGCGTTTAGGGTTTAGGGTTTAGGGTTTAGGGTTCACGGTTGAGGGCCGGAAACCTAAACCTTACAGCCGCAAAGCCAAGACCTCAAAGTAGCCCCAGGCCCGTCTTCAGGGTTTCGTAAGGGTCCCTTCAAGGCCTTCCTTTAAGGGTTCCTTCGATTAGAAGGGCTGTAGGGGATCTAAATTGATTTGACGATCCTAGAAGGGCCATTGGGGATCTAAAAACAGGCCTTCGTGGGGGTCCTTTGAGGATTCGTAGGGGTTCTGTGGCGTTCCTTCAGGGGTCCCTTGAGGGGATCCTACAGAAGTAAGGTGTGAAAAGCTTCCTTTAGGACTCCCTTTCGGATCTGCAAAGCCTCAGCCCTATACTGACCCCAAGATCCTCGGACTCCTTTACAGTAGAAGCCAGAAAGTTGGAACATCATTATCCTTATGCCCCTATGGTAAAGTATAAGGGATCCTAGCAATAATTCTCCTAAAGCCATGTTCCAACTTTCTGGGGTTCACTATAGGGGGTCCGGAACCGAGGTGGGAAATCTAACGGCTGCTGTGGAGCTTTGCTTCAAGAGCGGGAAGATGGCTGAGGAGACGTGGCTAAGGGTTCTATAAGGGCAGGATCATGGGTAGTCATAAGTCTAAGTGGGGTTTATAAGCAGGGTAGCTATACTTATAAAATCCTACGTATAGCTACGCATGAACCTCCAAGTGGGGGGTCTGAGCAACGGGTTGGTAATGTCCCCTTATTGTCTCCACATTACTTTATCAGAATGTGACCGAGAATTCGGTTCTGCCTACTCTTGAGGCCTCTCTTTTAGGGCTTCCGTTCAGCGGCTCCTTTAAGGGGTTCTTCAAGCCTCTGCTTTTGAGGGGAGGTTGTAGGGTTTGCGGTTCCGAGGTGTTGGGATTTTGGATCTTAGTGGTTGGGTGTGTAGAATCTAAACCCTAAACCCTAAACCCTAAACTCTAAGCCCTAAACTCTAAAAAAACTCTAAACCCTACTCAACTCACATAAGGGCATGAATGGCTGACTAATTCTGTTTCGCAGGGTTCCCTGCAACATCTGCAGCATGGAAACCACCCTACTTACTCTATCCTAATCCTCCTACACCGTAAACCCTAAACCCGAAACCCAAAACCCTAAACCCTAGACCCGCAAGCCTTAAACCCTGTAGACCCTAAACCCCAGGCCCGAAACCCTAAACCTGAAACCCTATACCCGAAACCCGGATAACTCCCACAACTGTGGGTTCTGCTGACCATAACGGGTTTAGGGTTTAGGGGAAAAAGGTGCTTAAAAAAAACCCGAGAACTCCGCAGAGAGGCCTTGCTCTTGGCCTCTGGCGGCGGCATCACCCTCTGGACTCGCGCGCGGGACGAGTACCTGCGCCTCCAGGAATCCCACTTTGAAGCGGGTTCAGGATTTGAGGGTCCACGAGTTGGGGCTTTAGGGTGGTGACTGGTTGGGCTTAGGGATTGACAATCGAAGTTTTGCTCTGCTTTTCTCAGCCGCCACTCTTGTGAGCAGGGCAGTGCAACCGTTGCAAGAAGCGTTTTCGCCCTTGTCTTGTGAGCGCGGTCTCAGTGATGTTTACGGTTGGCACTGTCACGGCGGCAGATTTCCGCTTGCGTAGTTCCATGATTGAAATCCCGCAGGGTGACACCTTCCTGACGACGGTCGGGAACATCATGACCAACGACTTTAGCAAGATGGCCGGGGGACCCACTGTGCTGGGCACAAGAGCACCAGCTCGTTAACCCTAAAGCCTGAAAGCAGCCAACCCTAAACCCTAATACTGATCCCCAAATTATTCTAACCCCTGAAACCCTAAACCCTTAAACCTAAACCCTAAACAGGGGCCAAGAGAAATCCGAGCAGAGAAGCCGCCCGATCTCTCTGAGGTGGCAAACTCCAACTTGGCCCACTGGATGGAGACCTTAGCCATCCTGGCCACCTACTCTGCCCGTGAGTACCAGGTGCTCTGGCTCTCTGCAGCTTGTTAAGACTGCGTTGAGGGAACAGCTGTTAGAAGGCAGCACTCCAAATCGTGCAGAGGGAGCCCTCTATCATTCAACCCTAAACCCTAAACCCTGTTAGGCATCATCCTGACATTCTACTGGGTCCGAGGCGCCCTAAGACAGTAAGAAGCAACCCAAGAGCCCCCTTACAGACCCCAACATCTCGGATAGGATTTAAAAAACAGACCCCCGGACTTGCCAAACTCTGAGTGCAGAGCTATATCAGGAGGGCGTAGAGTGCAGTTATTCCGGCAGTAATAGGGATTGTATCCTCAAGCCCAGAACATCAAGTGGAAGAAGATTACAGGGTATCTGCTGGGTTTGTATGGGGCTTTTGGTGGGATTTTAGAGTGCTGTTAAACGGCTGTTGTTGGATATTGATAGGGTTGCAGGCAGAAGTGTTTAGGAAGACTTAGACTTAGAGCCTGAAAACACTCCCCTGCCCTCAGACAACAAGATACCCCAAGCCCTTAGGCCTAGCGCGCAAGCGCCTTGCGACCGCACACATTCCCGAAACTTGCGATGAATGCATTACATCTAAAAAATAAATCCCTATGAATATGAGAGTCCCTGAAGGTCCCCTATAGTAGTCCCAATAACCCATTCCCCCATTCCCTACAAAGAACCAGACAGTACATCCAGGCGCTCTGCGAACAGCTTGCTGAGCGCCTGGAGAAGGAGAAGTTCGACATCCGCTCCGCGCTGGTGCGCCGAACGGCAGAGCAAAGTTCGTTCTCTGCTTCTAAAGATGCGCTTCATGATGCGATGATGTTGATGGCGATGGTGGGAGTCATGAAGAAGAAGACGGAAAAGAAGATGGTGATGATCAAGAAATGATCAAGATGATGCTAGGATGGTGGCGATGATGATGCCGATCCGTTTGCAATTAATTTCTCGAAAGACAAGCGAGGTGTTGCATGCTGCTGCAACTGCGGCCTTTGCATGCTGCTTCTATGCGCGACGTTATTTATGTTTCACCTGCAATTTGAGCTTTGCGCTTCTTCTTTGGTACCGTCCATGACTACGATGCTCACAATGCTCCTACCTGTGACTCTTGCTGCATTTAGCACTTCAGTACGGTTTTCCTATGAATGTCACGTTGCTTCCGCGGTGTTTATTTGGCCGGTTGCGGTGCTTTCGTTTGCATGATACTTGTGTTGTTTTTCCACGATTTCACGTTTCAACCCGTTCAATCATGGCTCTCGCTGCAATCATCATAATCGTCACCGTGTGCCATCATCCTCCGGATGTGAATCGTCTCTGCCAGATCTGCTACATCTGCGCGAAGAACTTCCCGAAGACCGTCAGCATCTGGGCCATCACGCACGTGGCTTCCCAGGCCCTCCTGCTCGGGGGAGTTGGGATGGGAGAGCAGCCGGCTCGGCCTCAGCAAAAAGCTCAGCTCACGAATAAAGACAGGGTCCTGGTACTGAAGTGTTTTCACGGATGACCTCGTTTTAAGGCGACGCGCATAGTTGCAGGGTTTGCAGGAGGCAAGGGAATCAGCCAAAACTGCGGTGAAACAACGATACGAAAGAAATTTAGTCCCTACTGGTCTATGCTGACGCAGAGAGCGCACAGCTGCATGAGTCATCGTTTGTTCCTCATCCTCATCCTCAGTATCAGTATCAGCAGCATCACTACCACCGCCATAGCGCTCACCATCACCATCCATACCACCATTATTGCCTTAACTAATGGGTTTCTTCTTCATCAAAATCAGCATCACAGTCATCAGCCGTATCATCATCAGCATCATCAGCACCATCATCATCACTACCATCACCGGCATCACCATCACACCCGCAGTTACCACAGCAGCAGCAGCAGCAACGCCACCACCACCACCGCGACGATCGTCACGACCATGAGTTTCATTAAAAGAAAGTACGTACTATACCAACCACAGCAGCAATTCCAATGTCCAAAACAATCCAATCAGCATTTAGAGTCAGAGAGGACGGTGTCAACAGCAGTCCCACTACCAGCAAAAGCCGCCTGTGTTCATTTTTACACTAAGCTTAATCTCTTTGCTCTTCTTCCAGCTCCAACTTCAACCGAACCCCAACCTGGCCTAGATCCGATACCCAGAAGATAGTTGGAGTTGAGTATTTTCGGCAAGTTCCCATGCAATTTGACAGCTGTTGTAGAGCCAGGGCTCGCAGAACCTGGCGCTGCAAGACCTGGTGGCCACCTCGGTTCAGGGTACTAGACTCTACTATAACTATAACTATAACTATACTATGACTATAACTATAACTATACTATACTATACCAAAGCTATACTATAAGTATAGCTCTAGGTTCAGTCCTTGGTTTAGGATTTGAGGTTCAATCTGGGGTACGATGCGTAGAGGAATGGAGCTAGAGGAAGTAAGCGAGAAGCTTTAGCATGACGTTTGAGTTTGCATGGTCGTTGATTTTGAGTATGTTGCTTGCTGGATCCCAGCTTTTGTTGGCGTTCGTGCAACCTAGTCTTACTGGCCAGGGCTTGTTCGCTGTCGAATTGCCGCAGTAGCAACACACGCAGCTACAGATCATCCGAGCACTGACGGAGCAAAGCACGAGGGAAACGGACACTTCCAGCATCATCGCCAGAGCGAGAAGACCAGCAATCGCACCGTTTGGGCTTCGGCGCTGTTCTACGTTGCAACATAAAAAGTATACTACACCGTGCTACACCACTACATACTATATACTATATGCTATATGCTATATGCCATATGCTATATTATGCTATATACTACATGCTGTATACTATATACTATATACTCCATACTCTATACTCTATACCATATACTATATACTATGCTAAGACTATGCCAGAACTGTAGCCCTACGGTGATTTTGAGTCGAAGCGAGGTGGAGAAGATGGCGGTGCTCCAAGATGTGACCAAGTTCCAGCAGGTTCGAATTGGACTTATGGGGTTTAGAGATGAGGATATATATATATATATGTATGTACAGATAGATAGGGTTTAGGGCTTAGGACACTGATGGTTAGATGCTGCCGACTTCTGCCAGTCCGATGCGCTCTTCTCCCAAAAGCTGACGAAGTGCCCCGACGCGGAGCTCTGTCGCCACAGTCGGAAGTCTGTGGGGGTAAGAGAGCTTAGAGCTACTGCGCTGTAACTTCGCATGTTCTGGCTATCACATGAGTTGCTATACATACATGTGTGTATATTATATATACCTTCACATGCATGTAGACATACTCTTAATTTACATACATATACCAGTCAAGAACAAGGTCAAGGGTACCGAGGACCAAGATCCAATTGCCGGCTCGAAGCGAAATTCAAAACCCTACATACCCCAAACTCTCGACTCTATACACCCTAGCACCTTAAACTCCATATACCCTGAAACCCCAAAACCCTAGGACCTTTTCCCGGCCTTCGAGGTACGCGGAGATCCTAGCGAACTCGGGTCGGCTCACCGCCGCCATGCGCTACCTCTGCCTTCTTCCAGGTGTGAGCTGCGGCTGTGTTTGGGTGTCGCGTTTGGCGTTTAGGGTTGCCAGGTCTTAGCGGACAGGGTTCAGGGCTTGGAGTTGGGGTATATAGGGTTAGGGTTTAGGGTTCAGGACTTAGGACTTTGGCCCCAAGGGTGGGTTAATGTTCATTTTGGGTTGAGCTATGAAGCCAAAGCGCGTGGGGTGAGAATGGAGGAGAGCTGCACAAGGTGAATGGCTTGCAGAGTTGGGCAACGAGGGTTCTGAGAGCAGAGATCCCCCGAGACCCGAGACCCCACACCTTATGCACTTGAGTTATATGAGCCCTAAACTCTGTATACCCTAGGCCGATACCGTATCCCCATACTGGCATAGCAGCCTTAACAATGAGAACAGGGCTTGGGGGTTACGTTATACCATCATTGTATGAGGGACTACGATAAGGGCATGCCATAATTTGGGTACTGGCCCTACTCCGTAACAGTTGATTAAGAACTATCATATACATATACAAGGTTCTTAAAATACTAGCCCTATCGTAGAAAGTTGCTGTAAGCACTAGGGGACTTATGACCTTACTTATAACTACCCATGAACCTCGGAGTAGTGTTGCTCAGAAGCTCCGCCAGATGACAACTCCTCGGCCACGCTCCGGGATCGGATTTTCAACTCTGCCCCAGCACAGATGGGCCAAATGCCGGCGGCCCAGAGAGAAGGTTCTACAGGGCCATAGGGTTTTAAGATTCTTTTTGTCCGTTCGGGTTTGCGGGCGATTCCCAATTCAGGGTCGTAATGTACAACAAATTCGGTAGATTACAGAGTATGTGTGCATGTTGAACTTATGTATCTAGAAAGCACGTGGAGTTGGAGATCATCATAAGGTTAATGTGAATCTGCGCATTCAGGTTCAATTCGCGCTTCGCAAAACCAGATCGGGGAGACTTGCACTGCTCTGAGTCGGGAGCCGAAGCTAGTTTTCGGAACAGGCCAAAAAACCAATCCACAGACCCTGGAGGCCCTAAATCCACAACCCTCAGAGCCCTAAACCCGGAGCCCTAAACCGCTTCCGCTTGGAATCTAGAAAGAGTGTGATGTGTCCCAGGTTGAGGTCCGCGCCACGGTTTCCTTTTCAGGCGGGGCATCATGTCTGTCTTAGTCTATGTGTGCATGTATGTGCGTATGTATGCACTTTCGTAGCTGACGATGATTCATCACGCGTGCTTTACGGAGTTCTGGGCGGGCCGGACTTGCGAGTGTAGCCAAGCAGCAGGAATGGACGTACAGTGCCCCAAAGCCATGCCCGTGCTGAACCTGGATTCCAGAAGCCGGAATGTGCAAGAAGAGCACAAACCTGAATCCCTATCCCAGTTTCAAGCACTAGGCCTCAAATCTTTCATCACCGTTGAAGCTGGTTTAGGGTTTGGGGTTCCTGCACCAACACTCCGGCTGCTTGTCCAGACCACAGATGTGCGTGCGAGCCTGGAGCTAAGATCCGCTTGAGATGTTGTTTCGGCCTCAGATGTAAGGCTCTAAGATTCAGGCCTCAAAGTGTTTTGCTCGATTTACGGATAAACTGCTGTTTTATCTTTTTTTGTTGCGTAGGGTCTAGGACTAGGATTCAGGCTGATGGCTTACTTAAATTCATGAAGATATGACAGTTTCATGTCTTTTCGGTTTAAAGTTTCATAGTTGAGGGCTTGTGGCTTTAGGTTGCGGGCCGGTGCATGGTTGAGAGCCCGTGCATCAGTGTGTGCTGACGATTTAGGGTTTAGGTTTGCGGTATTGGGGCCTATTGTGCGATGATATCAGGTTCGGGAGTCGTGAAGAACAGTCTTTCGTGTCAGAATTTCAGGGTTTAGGGTTTAGGGTTGAGCGTTTCCCGGTGCAGAATAGGCCCCTGACGAATTGGTGGCCCAGCAGGTGCCGTGGTGCCACAGGCGCCCAAGATGCCCGCCACAGGCGGGAAGAGAAGCCGTTTAATACAGGTTATATAGGTTCCTTAATATGACTATAGTATAGTATACCCCCAAACCCTATTGTAATTATTAAGGCCCCTATATTAGGTGCGTCTGCAGACATACACACGCGCAGACATGTATGCAGACATACCAGCGTGCACAAGGCGCATGCACGTTGTGTATGCATCCCTTGAGGCACACAGTGTGTGTAATCTCGCCATAGCCTAACCCAGTGTAGTGCAGAAACCCTACACCCTAAACCCCAAAACCCTAGGCTAGTCGCCAGTCCTTTCTCACAGAGTTTTTGTTGCTCGGAGGTGCGAAGGCTGCGCCGGTCGGGCCCACAGCAGCTCACCTGAGCGGGGCTTGTGCGAGACTTACCTTTGGTTAGTAGGGAATTGAGGAATGGGGTACAATTATAACTACTATTACTACTATGACTACTATAACTACTAAACTATTATAGCTATTATAAGTACTATTACTACCATTCTTCCATTCCCCACAAACCAAAGGTAGGGAGAGGGGTCCGTGCTGTCGCGGCCAGGTGCCCGGCAAGGCTCCAGGGGTAAGGAGCCCAGCGATCTCCGTGTGAGAGAGCCATCGTTGTGAGACCTTTGCTTCATAAGGATTACGAGGATCTTTACATATTTGGGTGCTCAGAGAAAACGAGCTTATGTAGTCAGGAGTTTGCGTTGCAGTTTGCAAAGGGACTCCAATCCTGCTTGAAGCGCGGTTGAAAAGCTACAGCTGGAGGCGCAGATGGGCGGGCAAATGCCCGGACCCGGAGGGGCTTGGCCAATGCAGCCGAAGCCCATGCAGGATCCCTATTGCCTTTCCATCTTGTTGTCGCACTATGGTATGTTGAACGTGGGGAAGAGAGCACGGCATGCTCGTGTTTTCCCGAGGCCTCATGCTGGAATGGGACCCGGCCCGGGTCCGATGCCAGGACAGCCGGGCCCCGGCGTGGGCGTGGGACCCGGTGGCATGGCACCAGGGCCGATGCCACACGTGGGGATGGGGCCGTGCCCGGGAGGGCCGGGAGGGCCGGGACCCGGTCCATGTCCCGCTGCCTGTGGGCCTCAAGGCCCCGGCCCATGTCCGGGAGCTTGTGCTCCGAATCCTTGCGGGCCCAACCCTTGTAATCCCAACATGGGCGTTCCAGGACCCGGGGTTGGGCCGATGCCCGGAGGTGTGGGAGGAATGGGCTGCGGAGGGATGGGCGTGGGCCCCGGTCCGGTGCCTGGAGCAGGTGTGCCGGCCCCCGGTGGGCCGGTGCCGGGCGGTGGTTGGCCGGCCAAGCCGTCCGGAGCCCAGGGCGCTTTCCATGCTTTCCGTGCATGTCAACGTGCTGCATGTGCTTGGCTGTTTGCTTCTTTCGTGTTCCAGGGCGGCGCCGGCGGCCCCGGCGCCTCCCGGAAAGTCCACAGCTTGTCGCTCAGACTTCGAGGTTCTAGTCTCCGAGTGGCTTCTTGGAAATTCCTTGGAAACTCGGACATGTCGAACTTAGGCACCTACGGCATCAGCAATGCCAGTCACAGACGGCATGCCTGTGGCCTGGCCGCTGCCTACCAAAGCCATGCCTGCGGCTCAAGCGCAGACCTTGATGCGAGCCACAAAGCCCAGCCGCCTTTCAGGCAGAAGCTTTCTACAAACCAGTCCGTCGCCGATGCCAACATGGCTATCCAGGAGCATCTAAGTGTTTTCTGATAATGTAGGAACCTGATTAAGAAACCTTGGGCCTTTATTAGGGTTCCTTATAGGCCCAGGGTTTCCCCTAAACCCCTAAACCCTAAACCCTAAACCCCAAAAACCCTAAACCCTAAACCCTAAACCCCTAAGGGAGGCTTGAACCAGGCGTAGCTCTCTCTGGGCTTGAGTCTCGCGCGATCGCGGCGAGGGGAACGCGAGAAGTCCTTTTGCCGCGGCTTGTTGGAGTGGTGTGGTTACGTTGATACTGCTAGGTAGGGCTTTGGGACATCTTATTTTTCCCTTTATTGGGCTTAAGAGGATCTTATTTAGTAATATTTTTCAATAGATCTAAAATCCCCACCTAGTACTGCCAATAATCGATTTCTGCATGTGTTGGCCATGTACGGACTTCGTTACTTGTGTTCTCTCTGCTGACCGACTTGTGATTCTCATGACTGGCTTTGGCATATGACCGTAATGGCGAGTAGGATGGTATAGGAGTACGATTCTATGAGGGCTATGCTGTTCGCGTTTGTGATCTTGTACCCTGTCTGTGCTTGCGCTTGTGGCTACTCAGAGCTTTCAAGGCTTTGCAGAAACATGTAAGTCCCAGACAAGTACATGTGATGCCGCATGTCCTGCACCATTTCCTTGGTTGAACCCTCATATGATTCATGGGTCTGGATACTTCATAAACGCTCCGTCAGCCTGTATATTACTGTATATTCCAACATGCCCCGAAGAACTATTGCAACTGTAATATACCCCACGACCCTGTTCCAATTATGAAGGCCCATACCTGATTAAACCTAACAAGCCACCTACAGCAACCTAAGCCCCCCAAACCCTTACTCCTTTAATCCCTAAACCCTAAACCCCAAACCCTAAACCCCTAAACCCCTAAACCCCTACCCAACACCTAATCCCAAGCGCCGCCATTTGGAAACGAAGGAGATGAGCTCTGGGGGCAGCCCAGTCATCGGTGAGCCCATGCCTCCGCACGACTTAGCACATGCCGCTTGGCATCGCATAGGGGTTCAGGGTTTAGGGTTCAGGGAATAATTGCTAATACTATTCCTTAGAGCCTTTTCTTGTATACCTCCCAAGCCCTATTCCTGTTATTATGGCCCCTATCTAGGGCTTTTTGTTGCTGTTAAAGGCTTGTCGGGTTTAGGGATAAATCGGGTCGTGTAACTGTAGTTTCATTTTTATGGGTTTCTCGGGTGTTCTAAGGTTTAGGTGTTTAGGGCTTAATCGTTTATTCTAGGGTTTATGTGTGCGACAAAGTTGCGGTTTGGAGATGAAGCCTTTAAGTTCATCATCACCATCGCCTCAGCCACGAACTCTAAAACGACCCGAGCCCCAAACCCTCAACATCATGTTCGCTGCCATTGTCATTGTTGTCATCGTTATCATGAACCTACATTATGTAGTCGTCATCTTCGCCGCTTCACAGTTCTCGTCCATCCTCATCTAAGCCCTGAACCCTAAACACCATTCTAGCCGTCACCATCGCCAGCAGCATCACCCTCCTCCTGAGCTTCATCTTACAAAAACCTGAGTATTGGTACCAGTTATCAGTGTCTCTGGTTTTCGACAGTAGAAAATGCTGGTTCTGGTGATTCTAGCAAATACGATGTTTCAAACGCCTTCTTTGCTAAACGTTATGATTGTTACATGATGATGGTCTGGATGATGTTCGCGACTATAAGCATAGCGATGCTGCTGCTGAAGCCCATGATGTAGAGTCCGGTCATCACGATGATGTGAATGATGATGCCGATGATGACGATGGCGATGAGGACAATCACAATTACGATGATGATGATGATGGTGAGGGTAATGACGAAGGCGTCACTGAGGATGTGAGGTTGCAGCTGATGCTGATGAGCTGATGAAGACGCTGATTCTCGTTCTCGTGGTTTAGCCTTTGGGGATTGCAGACTCCGTGGGCTTTTCTTCGGTGTCTGAGGTCAGGAATGTCTTCACCCTGCTTCTGGACAGCTCCCAGGAGCTCTGCTCGACAGTTGCGGCTGCGGGTTTGCGGCTTTCGCATTGCCCGGCCGAAGGCATTTACGTTTCTGCACATTGTAAAAAGAACAGGAGAAGACAGGCAAAACCAGACCAGACGCTCTTGAAAACACCACTGGGCAGACTCACAAGAGCCACATCGCTACGCGCACGAGCCACTTGAGCAAACTCGTGGCTGAATAAGAGCTCAGCACCTGGATCCTTTACGTGCGCAGGGTAAGCCCGAAGTGTGAGCCATCAGGACAACAACCCAAAGAAAAGGGAAGACGTCCTGAAGAAGCTCGAGGAGCTTTACACAAAGCTGCAGCCGGGGACACGAAGTTTTTTTGTTCGTACGGACATACCACAGAGCAGTTGTTGCCATGGTGTATCTATTTTTCTCTAAGGACAGGACAGCTGAAGACTGCTACCTCGCAGAAGGTGAGCGCGACCATGCTGTGATTGTGCTGTTATGGCCATCGTCAGCACCACCCGGCACCAGCAGCACCACCAGCACCACCGGCACCACCAGCACCACTAGCACCAGCAGCATCACCAGCAGAACCAGCAGAACCACCAGCACCAGCAGACACCAGCAGACACCAGCAGACACCAGCAGACACCAGCAGACACCAGCAGACACCAGCATGCCAGCAGTTGCAACACCCTCAGCACCACCTCAGCTGCATGGTCAGCTACTTGAGATCCCGGGTTGCCCAGGCCCATGCAAAACCCCAAACACGACAGGTGCTCCAGCTGGCAAAGGCCATGGAGGCCCAAGACTATGCCACAGCCCAGAAGGTGCAGCAGGAGTTCGGGTCTTGGCGCACAGGCTCTTCCCATCCCGGCATCGGTATTTGCGGATTTCTTTCCTCTGAGGTTAAGCGTAGATTGGGACACCAACAAGAGCTGGCTGATGGGCGTGAAGCGCGGCCCTCAAGCTTCTCGCGGTGCTTCAGCCAGCGATTCCTCGCGGGATCTGGCCGAGGCGCCTCATCACAACGCGGTGAGCGGCCAGAGACAGCTCAGAGTGCAGTGTCCAGCCCCAGTCCCCACTAGAACAGAAACCAAGTCAAGCGTAGTCGGCATAAGCAGCACGACCTCAGAGCTTGACAAGCTCAACCAGACCCGCTCCTCTGTGCAGACTTGCGGAAAAAGGGGCCCGAGCCAGAGCTCCGACCTGAGCCTGAGCCCTTCGGGGCCCCAACATGGGTTTAGGGTTTAGGGTTTATGGTTTAGGGTTTAGGGTTTAGGGCCCTTCGAGGCATGGGTTATAACTGTACTTATCCTACTTATATCCCTATAACTACCCATGAACCTCCAAGTAATCATTCATTAGAACCAGTCCCCCTGTGCCTTTGGAGCCTCAATGGGTTTTTTCTTTGGGGGTACCGCAGAAATCCTCAGGTGCCAAAAAGAGTAGCTATTCGCAATTCAGGATGAGTATCCTATCAAACAACACCGAAAGTCACCGTGTAATTCTTCAGGCCTTAGACGCAAACCATTTTCAAATCCTATGAACTTGCAGTAGGATGCTTCAGAGCTTACCGGAGTCTGAGAGGATGCCAAATGAGGAGCAAACCTGCAGACAAAGTTGTGAGACGCTGGTGGTCGTGGGTCTTTTCTACCACTCGTCGTGATGACCAGAAATCGTGAAGTAACACGCTTTGCCGCTCTGGGGCTCAAAGTTTCACTGCGTACGACCTTTCAAAGACAGACGTGGGCAGCCCGCTGTGCAGAGGTCACGTTTCACCCTTTCTCCCTCCGTGGCTTCTCTTTAAACCTACATTCATGCACACACATATGCAAAGATATATACAGATCTACATATCTACATATCTATGTATCTGTATCTTTATCTATTCCTATATGAAACTCTGTATCATATATATGTGTATATGTATATGTGTATACGTGTATAGGTGTATATGTGTATATGTGCATATGTATATGTGTGTATATGTGTATATGGGTATATATGTGTATATGTGTATATGTATACATATGAAAACGCCCCCATCTCCCTGTCGCGCTCTCTCTGTTTCGCTTTATTCAGGTTCTGGCCATCCGGCTCGCTACCAAGAAAAGCAGGGCCTACCACCCCAGTGCCGTCTCCTCCACTTCTTTCTTTATTCTTGTCTCACCCAGCAGCAGCATCGTGATGGCTTCAGAGGAGGCGAATGTTCTTTGAGCCCCCAGCCTTCGAGCCTCCACAAGCAGAGCCTCCCTCGCATCCTTTGAAGTTCTAGTCCCCCAAAGCGGGACCCGGACCCTCCTCACTCCGCAGGAGGAAGACTACGATGACGAGGACTTTGAAGAAGAAGAGTTCCCCGATGATTTCGAGGAGGACATGAGGGGAACTCTTCTTCAGGTCTTGTGATGCCAGCTTTGAGAGTCGCTGCCTTTCATGTATGCCATGGTTGTTCAATCACGACCGTTGCTGTTACTCTGTCCAGATGTGAATATGTTGACACTGCTGCGGTTGTTGTGTTTGGCCGTGCAGATTGGCGACCAGACTCGTGGAAGTAGTGGTGGTTCTAGGTGGTGTTCTGGAAGTCGTAGTCGCCGTCCTGGTAGCGCAGGAGTCAGTAGTCGTCGTTGTTGTCGACCTCGTCGTGGAGGTTCTTCGCTGTCGGGGTGGTGGTAGCAGTAGTCGCAGTAGTAGCAGTAGCAGTACCTTCTCCTGCTCCAGCACCTACTGCTACTCTTACTCCTGCTCTTACATTGTACTCTTACCCTTAGTCTTCCTCTTACTCTTGCTCTTGCTACAACAACGAAAACTACCACAACTACTATATTGTCATACTCTTACTGTGCTGCCATTCGCAGCTGTGTCTCTCTCCTCTCCTAGACTTTTTTCTTGCAGTCCCTCTGAATGCCAGGAGGTGGACTCCGCGTCAGAGGGTTCAGGCACGCCCTACCAAGCCCTTTCGCAAGGAATAAAGATCCACATTAGGGGTGGCCCTCATGATGATAAAAGCAGAAATAACAGCGAGGACGATTGGGATGATGTAGACGGTTATGATGAAGATAAGTGTGAAGACGATGTTGGTGTTTGCAACGGTGATTCTTGTGGTGGTGATTGCGATGAGCAGCTCAAAAGTCTCAGAAGGAGGAGCGAACAGCTCGAGAAGGACTACAGAACCTCAGAATGAGGAGCGAGCGAACCATTCGAAATGGATTAGAGAATGTGAGAAAGAAGGGCGAACCGCTCGACAGGAACCGCTCGAATGGACTACAGGTTCGGAGAAATGGCTAAAGAATCTCAGAAGGAGAATCTCAGAAGGGAGCGAACCGCTCGAGAGGGCGAACCGTTCGAAATGGACTAGAGAATCTGAGAAAGAAGGGCGAACCGCTCGACAGGAACCGCTCGAAAGGAACTAGAGGATCTGAGAGACAGCTAAAGAATCTCAGAAGAAGGAGCGAACCGCTCGAGAGGGACTAGAGAACCTCAGAATGAGGAGCGAACCGTTCGAAATGGACTGGAGAAACTGAGAAAGAAGGGCGAGCCGCTCGACAGGAACCGCTTGAGAATCGGAGAAACAGCTAAAGAATCTCAGAAGAAGGAGCGAGCCGCTCGAGAGGGACTAGAGAACCTCAGAATGAGGAGCGAACTGTTCGAAATAGACTGAGACTCTGAGACAGAAGGGCGAACCGCTCGACAGGAACCGCTCGAACGGACTACAGCTTCAGAGAAACGGCTAAAGAATCTCAGAAGGAGGAGCGAGCCGCTCGAGAGGGACTAGAGAACTTCAGAATGAGGAGCGAACCGTTCGAAGTGGACTGGAAAATCTGAGAAAGAAGGGCGCGCTGCTCGACAGGAACCGCTGGAAAGGGTCTAGAGAAACGGCTAGAGAATCTCAAGGAGCGAACCGCTCGAGAGGGACTAGAGAACCTGAGAGACAGCAAACAATCTCAGAGGGAGGAGCGAACCGCTCGAGATGGACTAGAGAACCTGAGAAACAGCTGAAAAATCTCAGAAGGAGCAGCGAACCGCGCGAGAAGGACTAGAGAACCTGAGAAACAGCTAAAGAATCTCAGCAGGAGGAGCGAAGCGCTCGAGAGTGACTAGAGAACCTGAGAAACGGCTAAAAAATCTCCGTTGCCGGAGCGAGTCGCTCGAGAGGGACTAGAGAACTTGAGAAACGGCTAAAGAATCGCGATGGGAGGACCGAACCGCTCCAGAGGGACTAGAGAACCTGAGAAACAGCTAAATAATCTCAGAAACAATTACAGAATCTCAGAGAGGGACTAGAGAACCTGAGAAACAGCAAAAGAATCTCAGAAGGAGGAGCGAATCGCTCGAGACGGACTAGAGAACTTGAGAAACATTCAAAGAATCTCAGAAGGAGGAGCGAACCGCGCGAGAGGGACTAGAGAAGCTGAGAAACAGTTACAGAACCTTAGAAGGAGGAGCGAAGCGCTCGAGAGTGACTGGAGAACTGGAGAAACAGCTAAAGAATTTCAGAAGGAGGAGCGAACCGCTCGAGAGGGACTAGAGAACCTGAGAAACGGCTAAAGAATCTCAGAAGGAGGAGCGAACCGCTCGAGAGGGACTCGAGAACCTGAGAAACAGCTAAAGAATCGCAGAAGGAGGAGTGAACCGCTCGAGAGGGACCAGAAAACCTGAGAAACAGCAAAAGAATCTCAGAAGGAGGAGCGAACCGCTCGAGAGGGACTAGAGAAACTGAGAAACAGCTAAAGAATCTCAGAGGGAGCTGAAAAACAGCAAAAGAATTTAGAAGGAGGAGCGAACCGTTCGAGAGGGACTAGAGAACCTGAGAAACAGCTAAAGAATTTCAGAAGGAGGAGCGAACCGTTCGAGAGGGACTAGAGAACCTGAGAAACAGCTAAAAACTTTCCGAAGGAGGAGCGAACCGCTGGACAGGGACTAGAGAACCTGAGAAACAGCTTTAAAGAATCTTTCAGAACCGCTCGAGAGGGACTCGAGAACTTGAGAAACAGCTAAAGAATCGCGATAGGAGGACCGAACCGCTCCAGAGGGACTAGAGAACCTGAGAAACAGCTAAATAATCTCAGAAACAATTACAGCATCTCAGAAGGAGGAGCGAGCCGTCGAGAGGGACTAGAGAACCTGAGAAACAGCTACAGAATCTCAGAAGGATGAGCGAACCGCTCGAGGGGAACTAGAGTATCTGAGAAACAGTTAAAGAATCTCAGAAGGAAGAGCGAGCCGTTTGAAAGGGGCTATAGAACAAAGAAGTGCGAACCGCTCGACAGAAAACGCTAGAAAGGGACCAGAGAACCTGAGAAACAGCTCTAGAATCTCAGAAGGAGGAGCGAACCGCTCGAGAGGGACTAGAGAATCTCAGAATGAGGAGCAAACCGTTCGAAATGAAATGGACTAGAGAATCTGAGCAAGAGGAGCAAACCGCTCGACAGGAAATGCCCGAAAAGGAGTAGAGAATCTGAGAAACAGGTAAACAATCTCAGAAGGAGGAGCGAACCGCTCGAGAGGGACTAGAGAACCTCAGAATGAGGAGCGAACCCTTCGAAGTGGATTAGAGAATCTGGGAGAGAAGGGCGAACACCTTCGAAACGGACTAGAGAATCTGAGCAACAGCTAAAGAATCTCAGAAGGAGGAGCGAACCGCTCGAGAGGGACGAGAACCTCAGAATGAGGAGCGAACCGTTCGAAGTGGACTAGAGAATTTGCAAAAGAAGGGGGAACCGCTCGACAGGACCCGCTCGAAAGGGACTAGAGAACCTGAGAAACAGCAACAGAATCTCAGAAGGAGGAGCGAACCGCTCGAGAGGGATTAGAGAACCTCAGAATGAGGAGCGAACCGTTCGAAATGGACTGGAGAATCTGAGAAAGAAGGGCGAGCCGCTCGACGGGAACCGCTTGAGAATCGGAGAAACTGCCACAGAATCTCAGAAGAAGGAGCGAGCCGCTCGAGAGGGACTAGAGAACCTCAGAATCAGGAGCGAACCGAATCTGAGAAAGAAGGTCGAATCGCTCGACAGGAACAGCTCGAAAGGGGATCAGAGAATCTAAGAAACAACTACAGGATCTCAGAAGGAGGAGCGAGCCGCTCAAGAGGAACTAGAGAACCTCAGAATGAGGAGCGAACCGTTCGAAAATGGACTATAGAGAATCTGAGAAAGAAGCACGCGCTGCTCGACAGGAACCGCTGGAAAGGGACTAGAGAAACGGCTAGAGAATCTCAAGGAGCGAACCGCTCGAGAGGGACTAGGAGGAGCGAACCGCTCGAGAGGGACTAGAGAACCGGAGAAACAGCTAAAAAATCTCAGAAAGAGGAGCGAACCGCTCGAGAAGGACTAGAGAACCTGAGGAACAGCAAAAGAATCTCAAAAGGATGAGCGAACCGCTCGAGAGGGAATAGAGAACCTGAGAAACAGCTCAAGAATTTCAGAAGGAGGAGCGAACCGCTCGAGAGGGACTCGAGAACCTGAGAAACAGCTAAAGAGTTGCAGAAGGAGGAGCGAACCGCTCGAGAGGGACTAGAGAACCTGAGAAACAGCTTTAAAGAATCTTTCAGAACCGTTCGAGAGGGACTAGAGAACTTGAGAAACAGCTAAAGAATCTCAGAAGGAGGAGCGAACCGTTCGAAAGGGACTAGAGAACCTGAGAAACAGCTAAAGAATTTCAGAAGGAGGAGCGAACCGCTCGAGAAGGATTAGAGAAGTTGAGAAACAGCTAAAGAATCTCAAGGAGGAGCGAACCGCTCCAGAGGGACTAGAGAACCTGAGAAACAGCAAAAGAATCTCAGCGGCCAATGAATTTCAGAAGGAGCAGAAGGAGGAGCGAGCCGCTCGAGAGGGACTAGATATCTTGAGAAACAGCTAAACAATCTCAGAAGGAGGAGCGAAGCTGAGAAGCAGCTAAAGAATCTCAGAAGGAAGAGCGAACCGCTCGAGTGACTAGAGAACCTGAGAAACAGCTAAAGAATCTCAGAAGGAGGAGCGAACCGCTCGAGAGGGACTCGAGAACTTGAGAAACAGCTAAAGAATCGCAGAAGGAGGAGCGAACCGCTGGAAAGGGACTAGAGAACCTGAGAAACAGCTAAAGAATCGCAGAAGGAGGAGCGAACCGCTGGAGAGGCACTAGAGAACCTGAGAAACAGCTCAAGAATCTCAGAAGGACTTGAAAAACAGCTAAAGAATTTAGAAGGAGGAGCGAACCGCTCGAGAGGGACTAGAGAACCTGAGAAACAGCTAAAGAATCTCAGAAGGAGGAGCGAACCACTCGAGAGGGACTAGAGAAACAGCTAAAGAATCGCAGAAGGAGGAGTGAACCGCTCGAGAGGGACTAGAGAACCTGAGAAACAGCTAAAGAATCTCAGAAGCAGGAGCAAACCGCGCGAGAGGGACTCGAGAAGCTGAGAAACAGCTAAAGAATCTCAGAAGGAGGAGCGAACCGCTCGAGAGGGACTAGAGAACCTGAGAAACAGCTAAAGAATCTCAGAAGGAGGAGCGAACCGCTCGAGAGAAACAGCTAAAGAATTTCAGAAGGAGGGGCGAACCGCTCGAGAGGGACCAGAGAACCTGAGAAACAGCTAAAGAATCTCAGAAGGAGGGGCGGACCGCTCGAGAGGGACTAGAGAGCTTGAGAAACATTCAAAGAATCTCAGAAGGAGGAGCGAACCGCTCGAGAGGGACTAGAGAACCTGAGAAACAGCTAAAGAATCTCAGAAGGAGGAGCGAACCGCTCGAGGGGGATTAGAGAACCTGAGAAACANGAAGGAGGAGCGAACCGCTCGAGAGGGACTAGAGAACCTGAGAAACAGCTAAAGAATCTCAGAAGGAGGAGCGAACCGCTCGAGGGGGATTAGAGAACCTGAGAAACAGCTAAAGAATCTTACAAGGAGGAGCGAACCTCTCGAGATGGACTAGAAACCTGAGAAACAGCTAAAGAATCTCAGACGGAGCGGCGGACCGCTCGAGAGGTACTAGAGAACCAGAGAACAGCTAAAGAATCTCAGAGGCAGGAGCGAACCGCTCGAGAGGGACTAGAGAGCCTGAGAAACAGCTCAAGAATCTCAGAAGGAGGAGCGAACCGCTCGAGAGGGACTAGAGAACCTGAGAAACAGCTAAAGCATCTCAGAAGGAGGAGCGAACCGCTCGAGAGGGACTAGAGAACCTGAGAAACAGTTAAAGAATCCCAGAAGGAGGAGAGAGCCTGAGAAACAGCTAAAGAATCGCAGAAGGAGGAGCGAACCGCTCGAGAGGGACTAGAGAACCTGAGAAACAGCCAAAGAATTTCAGAAGGAGGCGCGAACCGCTCGAGACGGACTAGAGAACCTGAGAAACAGCTAAAGAATCTCAGAAGCAGGAGCGAACCGCTCGAGAGGGACTAGAGAACTTGAGAAACAGCTAAAGAATTTCAAAAGGAGGAGCGAACCGCTCGAGAGGGGCTCGAGAACCTGAGAAACAGCGAAAAAATTCAGAAGGAGGAGCGAACCCTTCGACAGGGACTAGAGAACCTGAGAAACAGCTAAAGAATCTCAGAAGGAGGAGCGAACCGCTCGAAAGGGACTAAAGAATTTGAAAACAGCTAAAGAATCTCAGAAGGAGGAGCGAACCCCTCGAGAGGGACTGGAGAACCTGAGAAACAATCTCAGCAGGAGGAGCGAACCGCTCGAGAGAGAACCTGAGAAACAGCTAAAGAATTTCAGAAAGAGGAGCGATCCGCTCGATAACCTCAGAAGGAGGAGCGAACCGCTCGAGAGGGACTAGAGAACCTGAGAAACAGCTAAAGAATCTCAGAGGGAGGAGCGAACCGCTCGAGAAGGACTAGAGAACCTGAGAAACAGCTAAAGAATTTCAGAAGGAGGCGCGAGCCGCTCGAGAGGGACTAGAGAACCTGAGAAACAGCTAAAGCATCTCAGAAGAAGGAGGGAACCGCTCGAGAGGGACTGGAGAACCGCCCGCACACAGCACACGCGCACGCGCCACGCGCACACAGGCACGCACACGCGCGCACACACACACACACACTCACACACACACAGAGACACACACACACACAGACACACAGACACACAGACACACAGACACACAGACACACAGACACACAGACACACAGACACACAGACACACACACACAGACACACAGACACACACAGACACACACAGACACACACAGACACACACAGACACACACAGACACACACAGACACACACAGACACACACAGACACACACAGACACACACAGAC
>BGNK01002718.1:63354-85743 GCA_003297005.1 Symbiodinium sp. clade A Y106
CGAAAGGGACTATAGAGGGCAGCCAAAGAATCTCAGAAGGAGGAGCGAACCGCTCGAGACCGTTCGAAATGTGGACTAGAGAACTGAGAAAGAATTCTGGGCGAGCAGCTCGACAGGAGGCGCTCGAAAGGGATTAGAGAATCTGAGAAACAGCTAAAAAATCTCAGGGGGAGGAGCGAACCGCTCGAGAGGGACTAGAGAACTTCAGAATGAGGAGCGAACGGTTGGACATGGACTGGAGAATCTGAGAAAGAAGGGTGAACCGCTCGACAGGAACCGCTCGAAAGGAACTAGAGAATCTGAGAAACAGCTAAAGAATCTCAGAAGGAAGAGCGAACCGCTCGAGAGTGACTAGAGAACTTGAGAAACGGCTAAAGAATCTCAGAAGGAGGAGCGAACCGCTCGAGAGGGACTCGAGTGACTCGAGAACCTGAGAAACAGCTAAAGAATCGCGGAAGGAGGAGCGAACCGCTGGACAGGGACTAGAGAACCTGAGAAACAGCTAAAGAATCTCAGAAGGAGGAACGAACCGCTCGAGAGAGGAGCGAACCGTTCGAGAGGGACTAGAGAACTTGAGAAACAGCTAAAGAATCTCAGAAGGAGGAGCGAACCGCTCGAGAGGGACTAGAGAACCTGAGAAACAGCTAAAGAATCTCAGAAGGAGGAGCGAACCGCTGGAGAGGGACTAGAGAACCTGAGAAACAGCGAAAGAATCTCAGAAGGAGGAGCGAACCGCTCGAGAGGGACTAGAGAACTTGAGAAAGAGCTAAAGAATCGCGGAAGGAGGAGCGAACCGCTCGAGAGGGACTAGAGAAGCTGAGAAACAGCTAAAGAATCGCAGAATGAGGAGCGAACCGCTCGAGATGGACTAGAGAAGCTGAGAAACAGCTAAAGAATCTCAAAGCGAAACGGGACTAGAGAAGCTGAGAAACAGCTAAAGAATCTCATAGAAGGACCTGAAAAACAGCTAAAGAATTTAGAAGGAGGAGCGGAGCGTTCGAGAGGGACTAGAGAACTTGAGGAACGGCTAGAGAATCTCCGAAGGAGGAGCTAAAGAATCTCAGAAGGAGGAGCGAACCGCTCGACAAGGACCAGAGAGCCTGAGAAACAGCTCAAGAATCTCAGAAGCAGGAGCCAACCGCTCGAAAGGGACTAGAGAACTTGAGAAACAGCTAAAGTATCCCAGAAGGAGGAGCGAACCGCTCGAGACTAGAGAAATAGCGAAAAAAATTCAGAAGGAGGAGCGAACCGCTCGAGAGTGACTGGAGAATCTGAGAAACGGCTAAAGAATCTCAGAAGGAGGAGCGAACCGCTCGAGAGGGACTAGAGAACCTCCTAATAGGAGCGAATCGTTCGAAATGGACTAGAGAATCTGAAAAGGAAGGGCGAGCCGCTCGACAGGCACCGCTCGAAAGGGACTATAGAGGGCAGCCAAAGAATCTCAGAAGGAGGAGCGAACCGCTCGAGAAGGACTAGAGAACCTGAGAGACAGCTAAAGAATCGCAGAATGAGGAGCGAACCGCTCGAGATGGACTAGAGAAGCTGAGAAACAGCTAAAGAATCTCAGAAGCGAACCGCTCGAGAGGGACTAGAGAACTTGCGAAACAGCTAAAGAATCTTAGAAGGAGGAGCGAACCGCGCGAGAGGGACTAGAGAAGCTGAGAAACAGCTAAAGAATCTCAGAAGGAGGAGCGAAGCGCTCGCGAGTGACTGGAGAACCTGAGAAACAGCTAAAGAATCTCAGAAGGAGGAGCGAACCGCTCGAGAGGGAGTAGAGAACCTGAGAAACAGCTAAAGCATCGCAGAAGAAGGAGGGAACCGCTCGAGAGGGACTAGAGAACTTGAGAAACAGCTAAAGAATAAAGATTTTCAGAAGGAGGAGCGAAGCGCTCGAGAGAAACAGCAAAAAGATTTCAGAAGGAGGGGCGAGCCGCTCGAGAGGGACCAGAGAACCTGAGAAACAGCTAAAGAATCTCAGAAGGAGGGGCGGACCGCTCGAGACCTGAGAAACAGCTAAAGAATCTCAGAGGGAGGAGCGAACCGTTCGAGAGGGATAGAGAGCTTGAGAAACAACTAAAGAATCTCAGAAGGAGGAGCGAACCGCTCGAGAGGGACTAGAGAACCTGAGAAACAGCTAAAGAATCTCAGAAGGAGGAGCGAACCGCTCGAGGGGGATTAGAGAACCTGAGAAACANGAAGGAGGAGCGAACCGCTCGAGAGGGACTAGAGAACCTGAGAAACAGCTAAAGAATCTCAGAAGGAGGAGCGAACCGCTCGAGGGGGATTAGAGAACCTGAGAAACAGCTAAAGAATCCTACAAGGAGGAGCGAACCCCTCGAGATGGACTGGAATCCTGAGAAACAGCTAGAGAATCTCAGACGGAGGGGCGAACCGCTCGAGAGGTACTAGAGAACCAGAGAACAGCTAAAGAATCTCAGAAGCAGGAGCGAACCGCTCGAGAGGGACAGAGGACTTGAGAAACAGCTAAAGAATCTCAGAAAGAGGAGCGAACCGCTCGAGAGGGACTAGAGAACCTGAGAAACAGCTAAAGAATCTCAGAAGGAGGAGCGAACCGCTCGAGAGGGACTAGAGAACCTGCGAAACAGCTGTAGAATCTCAGAAGGAGAAGCGAACCGCTCGAGAGGGATTAGTGAACCTGAGAAACAGCTAAAGAATCTCAGAAGGAGGAGCGAACCGCTCGAGAGGGACTAGAGAACCTGAGAAACAGTTAAAGAATCCCAGGAGGACAGAGCCTGAGAAACAGCTAAAGAATCGCAGAAGGAGGAGCGAACCGCTCGAGAGGCACTAGAGAACCCGGAAAACAGCTAAAGAATCTCAGAAGGAGGAGCGAACCGCTCGAGAAGGACTAGAGAACCTGAGAAACAGCTAAAGAATCTCAGAAGCACGAGCGAACCGCTCGAGAGGGACTAGAGAACTTGAGAGTTTCAGAAGGAGGAGCGAACCGCTCGAGAGGGACTAAAGAATTTGAAACCCCTCGAGAGGGACTAGAGAACCTGAGAAACAATCTCAGCAGGAGGAGCAAACAGCAATGAGAAACAGCTAAAGAATGCCAGAAGGTGGAGCGAACCGCTCGAGAGGGACGAGAGAACCTGAGAAACAGCTAAAGAATCTCAGCATGAGGAGGGAACCGCTCGAGAGGGACTAGAGNTGAGAAACAGCTAAAGAATGCCAGAAGGTGGAGCGAACCGCTCGAGAGGGACGAGAGAACCTGAGAAACAGCTAAAGAATCTCAGCATGAGGAGGGAACCGCTCGAGAGGGACTAGAGAGCCTGAGAAACAGCTAAAGAATCTCAGAAGGAGGAGCGAACCGCTCGCTAAAGAATATCTCAGAAGGAGGAGCGAACCGCTCGAGAGAGACTAGAGAACTTGAGAAACAGCTAAAGCATCTCAGAAGGAGGAGCGAACCGCTCGAGAGGGACTGGAGAACCGGCGAAACAGTTACAGAATCTCAGAAGGAGAAGAACCTGAAAGAATCTCAGAGGGAGGAGCGAACCGCTCGAGAGGGAGCAGAAAACCCGAGAAACAGCTAAAGAATCTCAGAAGGAGGAGCGAACCGCTCGAGAGGACTGGAGAACCTGAGAAACAGCTAAAGAATTTCAGAAGGAGGAGCGAACCGCTCGAGAGGGATTAGGGAACCTGAGAAACAGCTAAAGAATCTCAGAAGATGGGGCGAAACAGCTAAAGAATCTCAGAAGGAGGAGCGAACCGCTCGAGAGGGACTAGAGAACCTGAGAAACAGCTAAAGAATCTTAGAAGGAGGAGCGAACCGCTCGAGAGGGACTAGAACCTGAGAAACAGTTAACGGATCTCAGAAGGAGGAGCGAACCGCTCGAGAGGGATAGAGAACCTGACTCTCAGAAGGAGGAGCGAACCGCTCGAGAGGGACTAGAGAGCCCGAGAAACAGCTAAAGAATCTCAGCAGGAGAAGTATCTGAGAAACAGCTATAAAGAATCTCAGAAGGAGGAGCGAAGCGCTCGAGAGGGACTAGAGAATTTGAGAAACAGCGAATCTCAGAAGGAGGAGCGAACCGCTCGAGAGGGACCAGAGAACTTGAGAAACAGCTAAAGAATCTCAGAAGGAGGAGCGAACCGCTCGAGAGGGACTAGAGAACCTGAGAAACAGCTNAAGGAGGAGCGAACCGCTCGAGAGGGACCAGAGAACTTGAGAAACAGCTAAAGAATCTCAGAAGGAGGAGCGAACCGCTCGAGAGGGACTAGAGAACCTGAGAAACAGCTAAACAATCTTGGAAGGAGGAGCGAACTAGAGAACTTGAGAAACAGCTAAAGAATCTCAGAAAGAGGAGCGAACCGCTCGAGAGGGACTAGAGAACCTGAGAAACAGCTAAAGAATCTCAGAAGGAGGAGCGAACCGCTCGAGAGGGACTGGAGAACCTGAGAAACAGCTAAAGAATCTCAGAAGGAGGAGCGATCAGAAGGAGGAGCGAACCGCTCGAGAGGGTCTCGAGAATCTGAGAAAAAGGGAAAGCATCGCAGAATAGAGAACCTGAGAAACAGCCAAAGAATTTCAGAAGGAGGAGCGAACCGCTCGAGAGGGACTAGAGAACCTCAGAAACAGCTACAGAATCTCAGAAGGAGGAGCGAACCGCTCGAGAGGNAGAACCTGAGAAACAGCCAAAGAATTTCAGAAGGAGGAGCGAACCGCTCGAGAGGGACTAGAGAACCTCAGAAACAGCTACAGAATCTCAGAAGGAGGAGCGAACCGCTCGAGAGGGACTAGAGAACCTGAGAAACAGCTAAAGAATCCCAGAAGGAGGACCGAACCGCTCGAGAGGGACTAGAGAACCTGCGAAACAGCTAAAGAATCTCAGAAGGAGGAGAAACAGCTAAAGAATTCCAGAAGGAGGGGCGAACCGCTCGAGATGGACCAGAGTACCTGAGAAACAGCTAAAACATCTCAGAATGAGGAGCGAACCGCTCGAGATAGACTAGAGAAGCTGAGAAACAGCTAAAGAATCTCAGAAGCGAACCGGGACTAGAGAACCTCAGAAACAGCTAAAGAATCTCAGAAGGACCTGAAAAACAGCTAAAGAATTTAGAAGGAGGAGCGAACCGTTCGAGAGGAACTAGAGAACTTGAGAAACGGCTAGAGAGTCTCCGAAGGAGGAGCGAACCGCTCGAGAGGGACTCGAGAAGATGAGAAACAGCTAAAGAATCTCAGAAGGAGGAGCGAACCGCTCGAGAAGGACCAGAGAGCCTGAGAAACAGTCAGAAGGAGGAGCGAACCGCTCGAGAGGTACTAGAGAACCAGAGAACAGCTAAAGAATCCCAGAAGGAGGAGCGAACCGCTCGAGACACACTAGAGAACCTGAGAAATAGCGAAAAAAATTCAGAAGGAGGAGCGAACCGCTCGAGACGGACTGGAGAACCTGAGAAACGGTTAAAGAATCTCAGAAGGAGGAGCGAACCGCTCGAGAGGGACTACAGAACCTGAGAAACAGCTCAAGACTCTCAGAAGGTGGAGCACCGCTCGAGAGGGACTCGACAACCTGAGAATCAGCTCAAGAATCTCAGAAGTAGGAGCGAACCGCTCGAGAGGGAGTAGAGAACCTGAGAAACAGCTTCAGAAGGAGGAGCGAACCGCTCGACATGGACTAGAGGATCTGAGACAGAAGCGCGAACCGCTGGACAGGAACCGCTCGAAGGGACTACAGGTTCGGAGAAACATCTCAGAAGGAGGAGCGAACCGCTCGAGAGGGACTAGAGAACCTCCTAATGAGAAGCGAATCGTTCGAAATGGACTAGANCGAACCGCTCGAGAGGGACTAGAGAACCTCCTAATGAGAAGCGAATCGTTCGAAATGGACTAGAGAATCTGAGAAGGAAGGGCGAGCCGCTCGACAGGCACCGCTCGAAAGGGACTATACAGCCAAAGAATCTCAGAAGGAGGAGCGAACCGCTCGAGACCGTTCGAAATGTGGACTAGAGAACTGAGAAAGAATTCTGGGCGAGCAGCTCGACAGGAGCCGCTCGAAAGGGATTAGANCAGCCAAAGAATCTCAGAAGGAGGAGCGAACCGCTCGAGACCGTTCGAAATGTGGACTAGAGAACTGAGAAAGAATTCTGGGCGAGCAGCTCGACAGGAGCCGCTCGAAAGGGATTAGAGAATCTGAGAAACAGCTAAAAAATCTCAGCGGGAGGAGCGAACCGTTCGAGAGGGACTAGAGAACTTCAGAATGAGGAGCGAACGGTTGGAAATGGACTGGAGAATCTGAGAAAGAAGGGTGAACCGCTCGACAGGAACCGCTCGAAAGGAACTAGAGAATCTGAGAAACAGCTGAAGAATCTCAGAAGGAAGAGCGAACCGCTCGAGNGAAATGGACTGGAGAATCTGAGAAAGAAGGGTGAACCGCTCGACAGGAACCGCTCGAAAGGAACTAGAGAATCTGAGAAACAGCTGAAGAATCTCAGAAGGAAGAGCGAACCGCTCGAGAGTGACTAGAGAACCTGAGAAACGGCTAAAGAATCTCAGGAGGAGCGAACCGCTCGAGAGGGACTCGAGTGACGCTGGACAGGGACGAGAGAACCTGAGAAACAGCTAAAGAATCTCAGAAGGAGGAGCGAATCGCTCGAGAGAGGAGCGAATCGTTCGAGAGGGACTAGAGAACTTGAGAAACTGCTAAAGAATCTCAGAAGGATGAGCGAACCACTCGAGAGGGACTAGAGAACCTGAGAAACAGCTAACTGGAGAGGGACTAGAGAACCTGAGAAACAGCGAAAGAATCTCAGAAGGAGGAGCGAACCGCTCGAGAGGGACTAGAGAACCTGAGAAACAGCTAAAGAATCTCAGAAGGAGGAGCGAACCGCTCGAAAGGGACTAGAGAACCTGAGAGACAGCTGAAGAATCGCAGATAATGAGGAGCGAACCGCTCGACATGGACTAGAGAAGCTGAGAAACAGCTAAAGAATCTCAGAAGCGAACCGCTCGAGAGGGACTAGAGAACTTGCGAAACAGCTAAAGAAGCTTAGAAGGAGGAGCGAGAGGCGCGAGAGGGAGTAGAGAAGCTGAGAAACAGCTAAAGAATCTCAGAAGGAGGAGCGAACCGCTCGAGAGGGACTAGAGAACCTGAGAAACAGCTAAAGAATCAGAAACGGCAAAGAATCTCAGAAGGAGGAGCGAACCGCTCGAGAGGGACTCGAGAACCTGAGAAACAGCTAAAGAATCGCAGAAGGAGGAGCGAACCACTGGAGAGGGACTAGAGAACCTGAGAAGCAGCTAAAGAATCTCAGAAGGAGGAGCGAACCGCTCGAGAGGGACTAGAGAACCTGAGAAACAGCTAAAGAATCTCAGAAGGATCTGAAAAACAGCTAAAGAATTTAGAAGGAGGAGCGAACCGTTCGAGAGGGACTAGAGAACTTGAGAAACGGCTAGAGAATCTCCGAAGGAGGAGCGAACCGCTCGAGAGGGACTCGAGAACGAGAATCTCAGAAGGAGGAGCGAACCGCTCGAGAGGGACTAGAGAACCTGAGAAACAGCTAAAGAATTTCAGAAGGAGGCGCGAACCGCTCGAGAGTGACTAGAGAACCTGAGAAACAGCTAAAGAATCTCAGAAGGAGGAGCGAACCGCTCGAGAGGGACTAGAGAACCTGAGAAACAGCTAAAGAATACAGAATCTCAGAAGGAGGAGCGAAGCGCTCGAGAGAAACAGCAAAAGAATTTCAGAAGGAGGGGCGAGCCGCTCGTATATCGAAGTTGAGCAAGGTCAAGCTTATTGCTGCACACGTTGTTATTTCCAAGGATCAAGAAAATGTTATGTGGGAAGCGTATGGGTCAAGTGCCCGAAGTTACCATTGAGTATCTCACGTCAGAGGCATCAATGAAGATTCCGACGCACGCACAACGTGCGGAGGGAGGAGCGAACCGCTGGAGAAGGACTAAAGAATTTGAAAAACAGCTAAAGAATCTCAGAAGGAGGAGCGAACCCCTCGAGAGGGACTAGAGAACCTGAGAAACAATCTCAGCAGGAGGAGCGAACAGCTATGAGAAACAGCTAAAGAATGCCAGAAGGTGGAGCGAACCGCTCGAGAGGGACGAGAGAACCTGAGAAACAGCTAAAGAATCTCAGCATGAGGAGGGAACCGCTCGAGAGGGACTAGAGNTGAGAAACAGCTAAAGAATGCCAGAAGGTGGAGCGAACCGCTCGAGAGGGACGAGAGAACCTGAGAAACAGCTAAAGAATCTCAGCATGAGGAGGGAACCGCTCGAGAGGGACTAGAGAACCTGAGAAACAGCTAAAGAAACTCAGAAGGAGGAGCGAACCGCTCGAAGGACTAGAGAACCTGCGAAACAGCTAAAGAATATCTCAGAAGGAGGAGCGAACCGCTCGAGAGGGACTAGAGAACCTGAGAAACAGCTGTAGAATTTCAGAAGGAGGAGCGAACCGCTCGAGACACACTAGAGAACCTGAGAAACAGCTAAAGAATTTCAGAAGGAGGAGCGAACCGCTCGAGAGGGATTAGGGAACCTGAGAAACAGCTAAAGAATCTCAGAAGATGGGGCGAAACACTCGAGAGGCAATAGAGAACCTGAGAAACAGCTAAAGAGGAGCGAACCGCTCGAGAGGGACTAGAGAACCTGAGAAACAGCTAAAGAATCTCAGAAGGAGGAGCGAACCGCTCGAGAGGGACTAGAGAAGCTGAGAAACAGCTAAAGAATCTCAAAAGGAGGAGCGAACCGCTCGAGAGGGACTAGAACCTGAGAAACAGTTAACGGATCTCAGAAGGAGGAGCGAACCGCTCGAGAGGGATAGAGAACCTGAGATACAACAGCTAAAGACTCTCAGAAGGAGGAGCGAACCGCTCGAGAGGGACTAGAGAGCCTGAGAAACAGCTAAAGAATCTCAGAAGGAGAAGAATCTGAGAAACAGCTATCTCAGAAGGAGGAGCGAAGCGCTCGAGAGGGACTAGAGAACCTGAGAAACAGCTAAAGAATCTCAGAAGGAGGAGCGAACCGCTCGAGAGGGACCAGAGAACTTGAGAAACAGCTAAAGAATCTCAGAAGGAGGAGCGAACCGCTCGAGAGGGACTAGAGAACCTGAGAAACAGCTNAAGGAGGAGCGAACCGCTCGAGAGGGACCAGAGAACTTGAGAAACAGCTAAAGAATCTCAGAAGGAGGAGCGAACCGCTCGAGAGGGACTAGAGAACCTGAGAAACAGCTAAACAATCTCAGAAGGAGGAGCGAACTAGAGAACTTGAGAAACAGCTAAAGAATCTCAGAAAGAGGAGCGAACCGCTCGAGAGGGACTAGAGAACCTGAGAAACAGCTAAAGTCTCAGAAGGAGGTGCGAACCGCTCGAGACGGACTGGAGAACTTGAGAAACAGCTAAAGAATCTCAGAAGGAGGAGCGATCAGAAGGAGGAGCGAACCGCTCGAGAGGGACTAGAGAATCTGAGAAACAGCTAAAGCATCGCAGAAGAAGGAGGGAACCGCTCGAGTGAGACTAGAGAACCTGAGAAACAGCCAAAGAATTTCAGAAGGAGGAGCGAACCGCTCGAGAGGGACTAGAGAACCTCAGAAACAGCTACAGAATCTCAGAAGGAGGAGCGAACCGCTCGAGAGGNAGAACCTGAGAAACAGCCAAAGAATTTCAGAAGGAGGAGCGAACCGCTCGAGAGGGACTAGAGAACCTCAGAAACAGCTACAGAATCTCAGAAGGAGGAGCGAACCGCTCGAGAGGGACCAGAGAACCTGAGAAACAGCTAAAGAATCCCAGAAGGAGGACCGAACCGCTCGAGAGGGACTAGAGAACCTGCGAAACAGCTAAAGAATCTCAGAAGGAGGAGAAACAGCTAAAGAATTTCAGAAGGAGGGGCGAACCGCTCGAGATGGATCAGACAATCTGAGAAACAGCTACAGGATCTCAGAAGGAAGAGCGAACCGCGCGAGAGGGGCTAGAGAACCTGAGAAACAGCTAAAGAATCTCAGAAGGAGGAGCGAGCCGCTCGAGAGGGACTAGAGAACCTGAGAAACAGCTCAAGAGTCTCAGAAGGAGGAGCGAACCGCTGGAGAGGGACTAGAGAAGCTGAGAAACAGCTAAAGAATCGCAGAAGGAGGATCGAACCTCTCGAGAGGGACTAGAGAACCTGGCAAACAGCTAAAGAATCTCAGAAGGCGGAACGCACCGCTCGGGAGAGTCTAGAGAACTTGAGAAACAGTTAAAGAATCTCAGATGGAGGAGCGAANCTAGAGAACCTGGCAAACAGCTAAAGAATCTCAGAAGGCGGAACGCACCGCTCGGGAGAGTCTAGAGAACTTGAGAAACAGTTAAAGAATCTCAGATGGAGGAGCGAAGCGCTCGAGAGCTAAAGAATCTCAGAAGGAGGAGCGAACCGCTCGAGCGGGACTAGAGAAGCTGAGAAACAGCTATAAAGAATCTCAGCAGGATCAGCGAACGGCTCGAGAGGGACTAGAGAACCTGCGAAACAGCTGTAGAATCTCAGAAGGAGGAGCGAACCGCTCGAGATGGACTAGAGAACCTGAGAAACAGCTAAAGAATCTCAGAAGGAGGAGCGAACCGCTCCAGAGGGACTAGAGAACTTGAGAAACAGTTGAAGAATACCAGAAGGAGAAGCGAACCGCCCGAGAGGGACTAGAGAACTTGAGAAACAGCTAAAGAATCTCAGAAGGAGGAGCGAACCGCTCGAGAGGGACTAGAGAACCTGGCAAACAGCTAAAGAATCTCAGAAGGCGGAACGCACCGCTCGGGAGAGTCTAGAGAACTTGAGAAACAGTTAAAGAATCTCAGATGGAGGAGCGAANCTAGAGAACCTGGCAAACAGCTAAAGAATCTCAGAAGGCGGAACGCACCGCTCGGGAGAGTCTAGAGAACTTGAGAAACAGTTAAAGAATCTCAGATGGAGGAGCGAAGCGCTCGAGAGGGACTAGAGAACCTGAGAAACAGCAAAAGAATCTCAGAAGGAGGAGCGAACCGCTCGAGAGGGACTAGAGAGAAACAGCTACAGAATCTCAGAAGGAGGAGCGAACCGCTCGAGAGGGACTAGAGAACCTGAGAAACAGCTAAAGAATTTCAGAGGAGGAGCGAACCGCTCGAGAGGGACTAGAGAAGCTGAGAAACAGCTGTAGAATCTCTAGAGAACCGAAACAGCTAAAGAATTTAGAAGGAGGAGCGATCCGCTCGAGAGGGACTAGAGAACCTTAGAAACAGCTAAAGAATCTCAGAAGGAGGAGCGAACCGCTCGAGAGGGACTAGAGAACCTGAGAAACAGCTCAAGAATGTCAGAAGGAGGAGCGAACCGCTGGAGAGGGACTAGAGAAGCTGAGAAGCAGCTACAGAATCTCAGCATGAGGAGGGAACCGCTCGAGAGGGACTAGAGAACCTGAGAAACAGCTAAAGAATCTCAGAAGGAGGAGCGAACCGCTCGAGAGGGACTAGAGAACCTGAGAAACAGCTAAAGAATCGCAGAAGGAGGAGCGAACCGCTCGAGATGGACTAGAGAACCTGAGAAGCAGCTAAAGAATCTCAGCTCGAGAGAGACTAGAGAACCTGAGAAACAACAGCTGAAGAATCTCAGAAGGAGGAGCGAACCGCTCGAGAGGGACTAGAGAGCCTGAGAAACAGCTAAAGAATCTCAGAAGCAGGAGCGAACTGCTAGACAGCTAAAGAAATTCAGGAGGAAGGAACCGCTCGAGAGGGACTAGAGAACCTGAGAAAAAGGTAAAGAATTTCAGAAGGAGGAGCGAACCGCTCGAGACAAACTAGAGAACATGAGAAACTGCTACAGAATCTCAGAAGGAGGAGCGAACCGCTCGAGAGGGATTAGGGATTCTGAGAAACAGCTAAAGAATCTCAGAAGGTGAGGCGAACCGCTCGAGAGGCACCAGAGAACCTGAGAAACAGCTAAAGAGGAGCGAACCGCTCGAGAGGGACTAGGGAACCTGAGAAACAGCTAAAGAATCTCAGAAGGAGGAGCGAACCGCTCGAGAGGGACTAGAGAACTTGAGAAACAGTTGAAGAATACCAGAAGGAGGAGCGAACCGCCCGAGAGGGACTAGAGAACTTGAGAAACAGCTACAGAATCTCAGAAGGAGGAGCGAACCGCTCGAACCTGGGAAACAGCTAAAGAATCTCAGAAGGAGGAACGCACCGCTCGGGAGAGACTAGAGAACTTGAGAAACAGTTAAAGAATCTCAGATGGAGGAGCGAACCGCTCGAGAGCGACTAAAGAACTTGAGAAAAAGCTAAAGAATCTCAGAAGGAGGAGCGAACCGCTCGAGAGGGACTAGAGAGAAACAGCTACAGAATCTCAGATGGAGGAGCGAACCGCTCGAGAGGGACTAGAGAACCTGAGAAACAGCTGTAGAATCTCCAGAGAACCAAAACAGCTAAAGAATGTAGAAGGAGCAGCGAACCGCTCGAGAGGGACTAGAGAACTTGAGAAACGGCTAAAGAGAACCTGCGAAACAGCTAAAGAATCTCAGAAGGAGGAGCGAACCGCTCGAGAGGGACCAGAGAACCTGAGCAACAGCTAAAGAATTTCAGGAGGAGGAGCGAACCGCTCGAGAGGGACTAGAGAACCTGAGAAACAGCTAAAGAATCTCAGAAGGAGGAGCGAACTGCTCGAGAGGGACTAGAGAACTTGAGAAACAGCTAAAGAATCTCAGAAGGAGGAGCGAACCGCCCGAGAGGGACTAGAGAACCTTACGAACCGCTCGAGCGGGACTAGAGAACCTGGGAAACGGCTAAAGAATCCCAGATGGAGGAGCGAACCGTTCGAGAGGGACTAAAGAACCTGAGAAAGAGCTCAAGAACTTGAGAAGGAGGAGCGAACCGCTCGAGAGAGACTAGAGAACCAGAGAAACAGCTAAAGAATCTCAGAAGGAGGAACGAACTGCTCGAGAGGGACTAGAGAACCTGAGAAACAGCTGAAGAATCTCAGAAGGAGGAGTGAACCGCTCGTGAGGGACTAGAGAAGCTGAGAAACAACTAAAGAATTTCAGGAGGAGGAACGAACCGCTCGAGAGGGACTAGAGAACCTGGGAAACAGTTATAAAGAATCTCAGAAGGAGGAGCGAACCGGTCGAGAGGGACTAGGGAACCTGAGAAACAGCTAAGGAATCTCAGAAGGAGGAGCGAACCGCTCGAGAAGGACTAGAGAATCTGAGAAACAGCTAAAGAATCCCAGAAGGAGGAGCGAACCGCTCGAGAGGGACTAGAGAACCTGAGAAGCAGCTAAAGAATCGCAGAATGAGGAGCGAACCGCTCGAGAGGGACTAGAGAACCTGAGAAACAGGAGCGAACCGCTCGAGACGGACTAGAGAACCTAAGAAACAGCAGAAGAATCTCAGAAGGAGGAGCGAACTGCTCGAGAGGGACTAGAGAACTTGAGAAACAGCTAAAGAATCTCAAAAGGAAGAGTGAACCGCCCGAGAGGGACTAGAGAACCTGAGAAACAGCTGTAGAATCTCAGAAGGAGGACCGAACCGCTCGAGAGGGACTAGAGAACCTGGGAACAGCTAAAGAATTTCAGAAGGAGGAGCGAACCGCTCGAAAGGGACTAGAGAGAAACGGCTAAAGAATTTCAGAAGGAGGAGTGACCCGCTCGAGAGGGACTAGAGAACCTGAGAAACAGCTAAAGAATCTCAGAAGGAGGAGCGACCCGCTCGAGAGGGACTAGAGAACTTGAGAAACAGCTAAAGAATCTCAGAAGGAGGAGCGAACCGCTCGAGAGGGACTAGAAAACCTGAGAAACAGCTAAAGAATCTCAGAAGGAGGAGCGAACCACTCGAGAGGGACTAGAGAACCTGAGAAACAGCTAAATCAGAAGGAGGAGCGAACCGCTCGAGAGGGACTAGAGAACCTGAGAAACAGTTAAAGAATCTCAGAAGGAGTTGGAGAGTCCTGTGGGGGCAAAGAGGGGTTGGGCATCCCGGCCCTAAAGACCAAATTAATTCCCCGTAGACCCTAAGCCTTGAAACGTTTTTCTGGGTTTACCGTACACCGTAAACCTGCAACCATTTGAAACCCTAAATCCTGAGCCGCGCAGAATCGACAGATTCACACACCACGGGGCTTTTACACCCAGGCGATCTCGCGGAAGCCGATGCGGAGAGCCAGGAGTACGCAGAAAGCGTTCACGCCGAGGGGCAAGCTGTAGGCTGGGCTCTTGTCGTCTGTTTTGCAGCAATACATCTAGGATCATCACAATATGCACCTACTATTATTTCCGTTTTCTTGTTCAGGTTGAGGACGACTGGGATGATGTAGATGGTTATGATGAAGATGAGCATGAAGACGATGTTGGTGATTGCGATGACGAGTTTTATGGTGGTGATTGTAAGGAGCATGGTGGGGACGATACGGGTTTTCAGGATGATGATGATGATGATAACAGGTGCCCCGGTTCTGATTAGAAGGATGCTTCTGGTCATGGCTCTGTTTTGCAAGCATGATGTCCCAACCACACACTCCGGCACCATGGCATGGGTGTGGCGTTCTAGGTAGCGAGACAAACGGGCCGAGGCTTTGAGGAGCAGGGTGCGATGCCTATGGTGTTCAGATGTTGGGTTTTGGATGTAGGGATCCAGGCTTGATTCTTCAGTCGTGGCAACACGGGACCCTGACTCTCCCTCTCGCTCTCTCTCGCAGTTTCCCGTTCTCTCTTTACGTCCTTTTTGTGTCGGTGTGTCTCTTACAGTCTATCTCTCTCCCGGCCCTTGTCTCTCTCCCACTCTTGTCTCCTCTCTCTCGTTCTCTCCTTTTTCAATCTCTGTCGACCTTGTGCCACTGCGACATGCGATCGGTGTCGCACAAGCACCTGAAATCCCACGCTTTAAACCGTGAGCCCTTACTCCCAAGCCATGAATCCTCGCCCAGGCGATCCCTCGGAAGAGGAAGTGCAGCGGGAGCTCNCCCACGCTTTAAACCGTGAGCCCTTACTCCCAAGCCATGAATCCTCGCCCAGGCGATCCCTCGGAAGAGGAAGTGCAGCGGGAGCTCGAGGATAGCGAGGGTGCGCACTCGCAGTCTGCCGATCCTGCGACGCATGGCCACGCTCTGAGCAAGGAAAGGCCATAATATATGCCACATGTATTCTTACATATATATATATTTATTTATTTATGTATTTATATATTTATACAAGTAATCAAATATTTTCACACTAAACCTTGAGCACCCTAATTCTCTGTAGACCCTACACCTTGAAACGTTTTTCAAGGTTTGCCGCACACCCTAAACCTGCAACCATCTGAAACCACAAATCCTGAGCCGCGCAGAATCGAAGGATTCACGCACCCCCGGGGCNCTGTAGACCCTACACCTTGAAACGTTTTTCAAGGTTTGCCGCACACCCTAAACCTGCAACCATCTGAAACCACAAATCCTGAGCCGCGCAGAATCGAAGGATTCACGCACCCCCGGGGCCTTTGCACGCAGGCGATCTCGCGGATGTCGACGCAGAGAGCCAGGAGTACGCAGATAGCGAGCACACAGAAGGGCAAGCTGTAGGCTGGGCTCTTGTCGTCTTGCAGGAATAAGAGGGACATCTAGGATCACAACATGCTCCCACTGTTTCAGGTTTCCTGTTCAGGTTGAGGACGGAATTGGGATGATGTAGATGGTTATGATGAAGATAAGCATGAAGACGATGTTGGTGATTGCGATAATGATTCTTGTGGTGGTGATTGTGATGAGCATGGTGGGGACGATGCGGGTTTTCATGATGGTGATGGTTGTGATAATGATGTGATAAACGGGACGATCAGGAGGATGCTTCTGGTCATGACTCTGTTTTGTAAGCATGATGTCTCAACCACACACTCCGGCACCATGGCATGGGAATGGCGTTCTGGGTAGCGAGGCAAATGAGCGGAGGCTTTGAGGAGCAGGGCGCGATGCCGTCTTCAGATGCTGGGTTTTGGATGTAGGGATTCAGGCTTGATTCTGCAGTCGTGGCAACACGGGACCCTGACTCTCCCTTTCTCTCTCTCTTTGTCCCGCAATTTCTCGTTCTCTCTTTACGTCCTTTTTGTGGCGGTGTGTCTCTTACAGTCCATCTCTCCCGCCCCATGTCTCTCTACCACTCCCTCTTCCTCTCTCTCGTTCTCTCCTCCTTCCCTCTCTGTCGACCTTGTGACACTTNTCCTTTTTGTGGCGGTGTGTCTCTTACAGTCCATCTCTCCCGCCCCATGTCTCTCTACCACTCCCTCTTCCTCTCTCTCGTTCTCTCCTCCTTCCCTCTCTGTCGACCTTGTGACACTTGGACCACTGCGGCATGCGATCGGTGTCGCACAAGCACCTGAAACGCCACGCTTTAAACCGTGAGCCCTTGCTCCTAAGCCATGAATCCTCGCCCAGGCGATCCCTCGGAAGAGGAAGTGCAGCGGGAGCTCGAGGATAGTGAGGGTGCGCACTCGCAGTCTGCGGATCCTGCGACGAATGGCCACGCCCTGAGCAAGTAAGGCCCATAATATATGCCACATGTATTTTTACATATATATATATATATAAGTGAACAAATATTTTCGCACTAAACGCTGAACGCCCTAATTCCCTGTAGACCCTACACCTTGAAACGTTTTTCAAGGTTTGCCGCACACCCTAAACCTGCAACCATCTGAAACCACAAATCCTGAGCCGCGCAGAATCGAAGGATTCACGCACCCCCGGGGCNTCCTTTTTGTGGCGGTGTGTCTCTTACAGTCCATCTCTCCCGCCCCATGTCTCTCTACCACTCCCTCTTCCTCTCTCTCGTTCTCTCCTCCTTCCCTCTCTGTCGACCTTGTGACACTTAGACCACTGCGGCATGCGATCGGTGTCGCACAAGCACCTGAAATCCCACGCTTTAAACCGTGAGCCCTTACTCCCAAGCCATGAATCCTCGCCCAGGCGATCCCTCGGAAGAGGAAGTGCAGCGGGAGCTCNCCCACGCTTTAAACCGTGAGCCCTTACTCCCAAGCCATGAATCCTCGCCCAGGCGATCCCTCGGAAGAGGAAGTGCAGCGGGAGCTCGAGGATAGCGAGGGTGCGCACTCGCAGTCTGCGGATCCTGCGACGAATGGCCACGCCCTGAGCAAATAATGGCTATATGTATATGTATATGTATATGTATATGTATATGTGTATGTGTATGTGTATGTGTATGCGTATGTGTATGTGTATGTGTATGTGTATGTGTATGTGTATGTTTGTGTGTGTGTGTGTGTATGTGTATGTGTATGTGTATGTGTATGCGTATGCGTATGTGTATGCGTATATGTATGTGTATGTGTATATGTATATGTACATGTGTATATGTATATGTATATGTATCTGTACATGTATATATATATATACACGCATATATGTAAGCAAATAAATAACAACACTAAACCCTAAAGCCTGAACCGTAAAAAGCCCTGAAACCAAACTTGACACCCTAACTCCCCGTAGACCTTAAACCTTGAAACGTTTTACAAGGTTTACCGTACACCGTAAACCTGAAACCATCTGAAACCCTAAATCCTGAGCCACATAGAATCGAAGGATTCACGCACCGTGGGGCCTTTGCACCCAGGCGATCTTGCGGACGCCGACGCGGAGAGCCACGAGTACGCAGACAGCGAGCACGCCGAGGGGCAAGCTGTAGGCTGGGCTCTTGTCGTCTGTTTTGCAGGACTAGGAGGGACATCTTGGATGACAGTATGCCCACACTATTTCAGTTTCTTGTTCTTACAAGTATTCTCATCAGTGTTTATTGTTATTGTTATCTTCATATTGGTAATTGAGTTCAGCTCCTTGGCAAGTGGTTTGTAGGTCGTGAGAAGGGTTGCCGCAACCTCACGGAAGGGAAGGAAGGCTTGTTTCTTCGCAGGCGATCTGGCGGAAGACGTGGGGGAGGACCAGGAAGTGCAGCAGGAGCCCGAAGACAATGAAATGGAGCATCGTGAAGCTGCAGACGGTGACACGATGATCGGCTGCGTTCTTAGCATGTGGGCCGCGAGTATTTCGGATGAATGCACGCTCCTCCGTTCGCCCAGGTGTGCTCCCGGAAGACGTAGGGCAGGAGCAGGAAGTGACGCAGGAGCACGGAGACATCGACAATGCCGAAGAAGTGCATGCAGCAACGATAAGTGGCCTTGTCCTGAGTAAGGACATGTTGCAGTGCAAACGCAAATTGGAGTGGTTAGCTGAGGCGACCTCTCGGCAGAAGCCAAGAAGCAGGGGTCAGAGCAGCACGAAGACAAGGAGACTGCAAGCGGACCAGGCGCGGAAGACACGGAGCGTCGCAGCAGGAGCACGTAGACATGCTAACGGTTGCTGCGCAACCTGACATCAAGGAGAGGCCCCGGAAGAAGCCATAAAACAAGAGCTGCACGAGCACGAGAGTGCAGACGTGCAAGCTGTTGCCGAGACGATGAGTGGCCTGGACCCAAGCCAGGAAGGTGCGCATGAGAGGAAGGGGGTCTTCGCTTCGCTCAGGCGAACTCGCCGATGTAGAGCACGACCAAGTCGTGCAGCAGAGCGCGCCAGAAGCCGTGAATACTGCGCCGAGCGGCCACACTCTTAGCAAGGAAGTCCCTGCCCCTTCTCAGCTCCTTAAATGCTTTCAGCCCTGTCTGCACAGGTGAAGGCCATCTTGCGGCAGAGGAGCCGCAGCAGGCCGCCACGGAGGCCCTCGAGACCTCCCATACGAGCCGCGGCCTGAGAGCTTCGGAGATCGGCTTCGACGTCTACGACTGCCCAGAGCAGACTGAGGATCCCTAATGGACTGCATACCCAATTCCCCAAATGAGGCGACTCTTTGTTTTAAGAACCCCCCCTTCCCCCCGAAAAACGTCGGGCCAGAGGTGCGCCGGAGCTCATCCACTCCTTGCTGATGGAGTCGAGCCTTGGTGTGGGGCCTACAGAGAGAGGACGCGGGGGCCTAGAGGTTCCGGGAGACCTGGGGTTTGGGGTTTCAGAGGGTTTAGGAGGCTTAGGTTTGGGGTTTTAAGCGGTTTAGCCTTTCGGATTTACTGTTTAGGGTTCAGGGTTTAGGGTTTAGGGTTCAGGGTTCACAGTGTAGGCCCTGCTGGTAGCAGCTACTCTGCAGCCAGTCTGTGTTCCTTGCGCTGTCGCAAGAATCTTCGCCCCAAGCCCTAAGCCTAGAGCCTAGTCCTTGACCGAACCCTAAACCATTAACCCTCAGAAGACACTGTACAGCCCTTCCATAGCCCCAACGCTCCGAAAAGTTCCCAGGCAGCCGACATTGGTCGCAGCTTCCCGAGGGCCACGTTGCCGTGGCCGGGAAACCCAAGTGGTTCTTTCGTTGGATCCTTTTCAGGGCACCCCCTGCCCGAGAGCTCTCCAAGACCCGCGCAGCCCTAAGCCCTAAACCCAAATCCCCTAAAGAAACCCTTCTCTAGGTCTTCCAGTAGGCTCTTTTCCTTTTTGTCGTCTTACGGTCTTACGTAGGTTCCTTCTAAAGCTACTCAATACCAAAAAGAGGGAGCACTTTTCATTTCCAGCCGTTCTAGTTACTCTCTGAGGGCCGGCATCGGGAGAACCGCGTGGCCACAGCGCCCTCGAAGCGGCGGCGCCCGTCGCCCCCAGGACAGGGCCGGCCCGCGAGGGCAAAGAGAGAGGCCTGGCGGAGGTTCTCAAGGGGCTTTCTAAGTTTCATTTCATCATACTTAGAATAAGAATTCCACTGTTATTGCTAGTATTAGTATTATTACTACTATTCTTGTTCTTATTGTTTCTTGATTGGTTTTGGAGAGGGTGAGGGGGCCAGGGGCAGCCAGTATTCTTAGGGGTTCTTTCTCCTCAGGTATTTGGGGTTCTGTCGTTGGGGTTCTGTAGACTTCAGATGATGTTCTTTCCGGGTTCTTTGTCAAAGGATTCTCATTGCAATATCGCCTCTGGTTAGCTGCGGCTTTTCGAAAAATCCTCTGCGAATTCTGCACGCTCGCATTTAGGTTTAGTTCTTCGGACAAGAGGCGACAGCAGGGTGGAATCGAACAAGACGATGATGGTGGTGGCGGCAGTGGTCAGGGGAAGGATGGTGTTCATGAAACAGACACAAGACTGAATAGAATGCAGGCGGTCGTGACCGTCCTCATCGTAGTGTAGCGCCTACGAGAGTTTTTTTCGTGTGTACTATTTATTCATAATGTTCATAAAATACAACTAGGCCCAAGCAGTTCTTTCCCGTCGTAGTCCTTGCTCCTGTGGGGCTCAGGCTGCCAGGGTTGAATATCGAGCATCTTTTCGAAAAGGCGTTGATTGAAACCAGCGAGTTGCAACAATGTGCTCTGCGGATAGGCTCCATAGTAGTTCCTTTTTGGGATTACCTTATAGGATTCTATATATGAACCCCAAAAAGGAACCTACTTTGGAGCCTCTAGGTAGGACGGATAGGGACAGCTCCTTAGGTTTCAGGTCCCAGGGGTGCCAGTGTAGGTCCACCGCTCCCCAGCGTCTCAGCCTCAGCCGACACCTTAGGGTTTAGGGTTTAGGATTAAGGCCCCTCTATATTATCATAGAACCCATCTAGCAACCCTTATAGACCACCTTTAAAGGAACACCTTTTCTACGTACTAAGGCCCCTATAGAAAGCTCTAAACCCCTAAACCCTGGGCCCTAAACCCTCCCTCACCCGACACCTCAGCCGCTTCCCCGTGCTTTTTCGGAGCTTTCGGGGCCTTTTGCCAGGGCTTCGGGAGTAGTATTAGGGAGACCCCTTTAGGGGAGTAGTATTAGGGACGGTCTATATCCCCAACCTACCTTTGGTTAGTAGGGAATGGAAGAATGGTAGTAACAGTAGTTATAATTGTACCCCATTCCTCCATTCCCTACTAACCAAAGGTAAGAAAGCCAACCCTAAACCCTAAACCCTAAACCAAAGGTAAGCCAAGGGTCCCCTTAATCCTACCTTTTGCCAGGGCTTCGCCATCGTGAAGCTGGAGCAGCCCGAGCAGCGGAGCGCCTCCTGGGTCAAGGTGGGCGTCGGGATTGGGGTTTGAGGTTTGGGGTATGGGGATTTGGGGTTTAAGGTTTAGGGTTTGAGGTTTTAGGGTTTAGGGTTTAGGGTTTGAGGTTTAAAGTTCAAAGTTTGAGGTTTAGGGTTTAAGGTTTAGGGTTTAAGGTTTGGGTTTAGGGGCCGAGGTAGTTTGAAGGATGAGCAAGGATTACCGTCGAGCAGTATAGGGAGTTCAGGCAGAGTTCAGGCTTTTCGCATTTATCACCTGCGGAGGCTCCCGAGGAACCCTGGTCCCGGCGTGCGCCACAGAGGACCTTCGTGAGCGCTGGGGCGTGACGGGGGGGTCGTGATTCGTGAGTAGGGCTGAGTGCCGTAGCTGTTCCGTTTCGTGATCTTGGACAGTCGGGTCGGTCTAGGCTTGCTTTCTGCATCTGATCAGGATCAAGCAAGCCTACTGCGGCAGCCGGCTGCACAGCTTGGGAGAGCCGGGCCGGGAGACAGGAAGTGGGAGGAACCGACCGAAAGCCGCAGAAACTCCCATCCTATTTAACTATTTACTATTTCAACAACAAGCCCAACGAGTGTAGTAGAATCACACCACGGCGCACGATGGCCCTACAACATCCCAGAGGCAGATGCAGAAGCCTAGACCCCAAGAGATCCCTTAGCAGCTTGCTGTTGTGGCAGTGACTAAGTCTCTGAGTTCTTGATTATTAGCTATGGCTTGCCGTAAGCGTTCTTGGTCTTGCCAAAAGCCCACGTCTTACTATCATTACGAGAAGGCCTGGATTCTCAACCCCCACTCCTTCGAGATCCTATTGTCATTTGTCTAGAGTCCGAACTCCTTAGAACCCCTAAGCCCTAAACCCCCAAAAGCTCTCGAAGGCCTGGTGATGCTTCCGAAGCTCAAGAAGCCTGCGCCTGCGGAGGCCGCGGACGCCGGGCGGCCCTTCAAGGTTGTCTCTGAGGTTTTCTTGAAGGGTGTCTGAACGGGTTGCTGTCAGGGTTACGACAGGTGACTAACTGGTTACTACTGTATGGGTTGCTACAAGTTTCTTTAAGGGTTGCCATAAAGGCTTAATTATGATAAGGGTCGTTATGAGATACGACGGTTTATCTGTAAACGTGTACTCTATTTCATTATGAGGGTTCCTACATGGGTTGTTCGAAGGTACAATATTGAGTCGTTATGAGGGTCCCGACAAGGAAGGAATCTGAAAACGTTGAAGAGGCCTGAAAGACTGCTCAGCTTGGGTTCGCTCGATCTTCTCAGTATCGTTCCAAGTTTATTGGAGAGCCATGAACCACGGACGCAGAGGCTTACTGTTCTCGCCGAAGATGAAAGTACAGAGTATGCTGACTTCTAAGCTATCTGCCGATTATGGCAAAACATGCTTCGTGCCGACATTGTGCTTCAAACGGCATCAGCATCTCATGAACAAGGTTTC
>BGNK01002719.1:586-76933 GCA_003297005.1 Symbiodinium sp. clade A Y106
CTATATTGTGATTTACGTGAAAATAGAATCTTGCGCGAATAATCTATGTGTGTGGTTCATAGTGTTTGGGACATACATATTTTTTTATATAGAATCTATCTGTATATATATATATATATCAGAACATATATGTATATGTATACACATAGTTATCTACAGTCACTTTATTTACAATGCACTTGCAAAATTGGCAGCCGTAATTCGTTTGGGTATATAAAGCANTTTCAGTGCACACTAGACATGGTAACATAGACACGCTGGTCAAGACAACTTGTATGCTGTATGGACTTGTAGTCAAAAACGCAGGCCCGTATTTCGACGCGTTCTGTATATATATATATGTATATATATATATGTATATATATATATATATGTGTGTGTGTATAAAGATACATACACATATGTTCGTATGTGTGTATATGTATATGTATGCACATTCACACCCAGCTTCACAGGGTTTCTGGTCTTGATATGCAGGACGCAGATGCTAACCGATTGCCTACTTGTCAGGATGCTCTGGTCGACGGCTGCTTGAAGCTTCAGAGCACGCTGGAGGCTGCCGGGAGATAGGGTTCTGTCAGCGTGAACCAGTGAAGAGTACTGTAGGGGCCTTCATAATTACCAATACTGTTTTGGGGGTTCCTTATTATAACTATTGGGCCCCCAAACCCTATTCTAATTATTAAGGCCCCTGAAGTACGTGGAGGAGTGATGGCAAGGGGAAGGGACGGTGAAGATAAGACAGGCATGTGACTTGAAGGAAGAATTTTAGTCCAGGGAATGCATGGTATTTGCCTGGAAGAACTTTTCTGCATCCCATGCACCAATACCAAGAACGGCAAAAAAAGAGGGGCTTCAACAACTATTGCACAACAACGCTCTTTGGCTCTCGCCGCCATAGAGAATTGCTGCTGATGGTTCGCGAACGAGAAAGTTGAAGGGATGAATATCGTGTCGCAGGTGTAGTTGGCTCCCCTGATGATGTCGATGATGGTGATGAGGAGCAGGACAGGAAGATGTTCATGAGCAGGAGGACGAAGAATAATATGATGATCATATTGGGGCGATGAAGTGGATGCGGAGAAATTCTTCACGGGTGTGCGTGCGGTGAATCCAGACATCCTGCCGGGTGCGAGATTGTCAGTCAGCGGGTAGGGCCAGAGAAGGGCAGTTGAGGCAGGGCACTTCATTATAAGATGGCGTCCCGACTTTGTCAGGTGCTGGAGTGGGTTCCGACTTCAACTTTTGTGAAGGACGGGTTCTTGTGGAGCGCAATCCTGTCCTCGCGCCACAAATTCGGGGGAGATGCTATCCGGGGTTTGCATCTGTCAGGAGGGCGCAGGGCAACCACGACACAGCACGGAGTGGACAACGTCCCACTACGATTCTTCACGGTTCAGGCGACTTGCACGTGCATGTTGCGCTTTCCGGTTCAATGTACGCCTGCTGCATGTTAAACTTGCAAAGTTTGTCGCATGATCAGTTGTGCCGACGTAGCATATTGTATTTAGTATGTTCATCCCACTCGTGGGAGAACAGTGAAAGAGCACCGCGACGGTCCAAGATGGCAGGCAGCCAAGCCCACAGAATCCACGGTTGCCGGCGCCCTTCCCTCAGCAGAGTTCAATCAGCAAGCAGGTTTAGCCCGACAAGGGCATGGCTGCACTGTAGCACGCACCTGTCAATGTGTCAAGCAGCTATCGTTCCGAGCAACTGCTATACAATTACCTGTCATCCAGCTCGGTCAAACTGAAGTTCTGCTACGTGGAACTAGGTACAAGGTCGCAGGATTGCCTAGTTTTCTGTTGCATCTTAAGAACGCTGAAATTACATCTCCTAGCTTGTGATACTCTCATCTTTAGGCCATGCAGATGTAGGCCATGCTGATGGTTGTAGTCGCAACGCACCCTATCAGTGACGGCCATCTGGGAGAATTTTCATCTTCCAGGGGCCTTGTCCTGGGCACGCGGACTACGGCATCGCCAAAAGCCGAGCTGGGTGTCTTCCATTTGTCAGAGGACCGGTGCCAGCTTGTAGATGTTGCTGCGCACTCTCTCGTACGCACACTCTGCAGATGTAAGTTCGTTCAAGTATTTTGATTGTTCTGCTTTGCATTGAGGGGCTCATGAATTGAGCATTCACCACTCACAACCCCTAAGGCGTGTTCCGCTCAGAGACCAGGAATGTCGAGTCTAGGAAGCACGAGCATGGCTCAGAAGGCCTTTCTGAGTGAGCGCTCTGCCATGCAGCTCCGCTTTATGTCCGCGCACCAGGCTGCACTTTCGCCAAGTCAAGCAGACGGCACTGAATCTCCCTGTTGTTCTGTTTTGCGAGTGCTTGCAGCAAGACGGGCCAAGTGCGGATTTGGTCTGATCTCAGACAGTGTTCCAGGCTCGTGTAGATGCGGCGTCTTCGGCAGACACTGCACTGCATCGCTTGCTTTTTGGCTGCACAGGACTCATGTTTCAAAGAGGCAGCAACTACTGCGTGCTGTCTTAAGCGCCCGACAAGTGCATCTTGATGCCTTCCATAGTGCGAACGATTGCAACTCGCAACTGGCAGCTCCGCAGTCCTAAGCCCAGACTCCGAACCCAAAAGAGCGACAGCATCTGTGAAGTGGCAACAGCACAGTTGCTTGGCAACGGGGGTAGAGGAAACTACAAGTCAATTGGCACGAGTCTCGCTGGTAGGTCGCCTTGCCACAGTGGCAGGATCCAGCAGACTAACAACTACAAAAACCATCAGCAACATTGACCCCCCTAAATCCCTAAACCCTAAACCTTAAACCCTAAACCCCAAACCCTAAACCCTAAACCGCCTGAAGCCAGGCTTGAACTGGGAGATTCCCCCGGGCAAGCCTCCGTGGAAGAAGCCGTTCATGGGGAGATCGGCTCTTGGTCGGATCGGCCACAAGTTCTCACAAAGGCTCCCTCGCAGCAGGTTTGGGGATTTTGAGTTCATATACGGGCCTGAATTAGAATAGGGTTTTGGGGTATGGCAAAAACCAGAAGGGGATGCATTCCGACCCCTGTTTTTGAAGAGATGCTGGCGTCTGACAGTTGCTGTGGGCCTAGAGTCCAAGAAGGGACCTAAACCCCAAGGCGCCAAACCCAAACCCTTACATAACATGTGGGTGGTTGTCAAGATTAGGGTCCCTTTTTGGGTCCCTATTACAGTACGGCACCTATTATTTAGGGTACCCAAAAAGGGACCCTAATTTTGACAACCACCCATGTAAGCACTGGACATAACATGTTCTTCCTGCCTTTCCCTTCGAAAACCTCGGCTCTCCGCTTAAGCGGTCGATGAGCTTTGTGAGGTCTGGAACTAATAATGATACTGCTTGCAGTATGGCTCGTACAATCTAGGTTGTGTCATATATAGCTTATATTATATAGATAATATGCACTATATAGTACATTGAGGTCCTGAGTGGCCTGGCCAGTCAAAGCCGGCACTGGACGAGCTTCTATGTACTCGCTGCCTTGCAGAACTGCCGATTGCAGCTGAATCAGTATCCCGACGCAGCAGACACTACAGCAAAAAGAAAAGCGACAGAGAGAGGCTTCCCACGTCACCCATCTGTTTCGTTCAGTTTGCTATCTGGGTTTAACTTACTTGGCACGTGCAGCACGAGTCAAGCTTGCTCTGCTCGGATATGCTTCCTTGCTCCAAAGGTATCACTTTTCCGCCGCAGTTGGCGCGTGCCTGGGTGCATGGAACTTGGTCTTGCAGATCTTGGGGATGATGGCGGCATCGGGTGTGGTGCCATCGGTGATCTGCGTCTCGTGCGCAGGTCAGCAGTGACTGCAATGGACTGCAATCTTCTCGCTATCCCGTTCGTATCAGTCGAGTGTAAGCCCGAATTCGCCGGCTGGACCTTGTTTCGCTTGCAGCAGCAAGGTATGAATTCAGCTATTAGCATCTTGGAGAAGGCTGGCAAGTGGCAATTGTCATTGCAGACTTTCTCGTCAATGTGACTTGTCTTGCATGCAAGATGTTCGGCCCCGTGCAGAGCTTGTGACATTGAAGCTGTCCACGCACCCAGAGCTGATCCGAATTGGTAGTGTGTTACGTTGCAGTGAGTTCAGCCTGTCTTATGAACCGGTGTAATGTAGAGGCCTTATAATTAAAGTAGGGTTTTGGGGCCTGTTATACTATAGTCATAATAAGCATCCCCCAAAAAAGTATTGGTAGTTATTAAGGCCCCTACATTAACCCTGGAACCACCGGACATGACTCAGTCGCAGCTTTTCTTCCACTCTCCGACCTCAGGCATGCTTCGGTTCTTCTGCCAGACGTGGTAACCTTCAACTCATCCCTGAGCGCGTGCAGCCGGGGAAGCCAGTGGCAGACATCCTTCGCACTGCTCAGTGCCTGGGCCATTGCCCTTATAGTCCGCTTAGTAGTAGCAGTACCCCTATAGTGCCCCTTATAGTCCCCTTTGTAGTACCCCTATAATGCCCCCTATAGTCCGTCTACAGTACCCCTATAATGCCCTTATGATACCCTATTTATAGTACCCTTTATAGTATCAAGCGATCTGGAAATCAGGCTTTCTGCCTTGGGTTCCCGTCGGTGGACAGGGACTTGAGACCAGCTTCGGCCAGGAAAAGTGCAGGCAAAGAGGACTGCGATATACCCTAAACCCCTAAACCCTGAGACATGGGTCGAAGCTGAGCAGAGTTCGTAGTTGCGTCATGTTGCCCCCTCACGAGCTGTCTTGAGATCTTGAAGCACTGCATTTCCCAGCGTACCATGGTACTGTAAGCATGTTGAGCCGGATCCACACATCCGCCGCAGCCTGAAGTGCAAGTACCTAAGTGGGCGCATAAACCCCAACATGAACCCCGAACCCCTAAAATCCAATGCTATTTTGGGGGGTTGCTTATTAAAAGTATAGTATAATGAGTCCAAATGCCGGTCCCAATTCTAATTATTATAAGGCCCCTATTGTACTCGCACCTTCAAAACTTTAGTCTCAGGCGAAGTCTCAGCTCGGAGTCTGGAGCCCGACAGAGTCACTTTCAATTCTGCTGCCCGGGACGCACTAACGAAGCGAAGCGAGCGAAGCGAGCGAAGGGAGGGAACAGAGTCATTTTCTTTTTATGAAAAACACAGATACTGGTAGCAATCAGATAGACGGAGCAGTGAGGAATGCACAGGGCTAACGGGCATCGGGCATAGGAGTCCCCGCAGCCCCGAGACACCGCTGGCGACTAGAGACTCAAAATTCGGGAATCCCCTAGCACCTTTTCTTTCCTCAAGCTTACTGCTGCTGGATGGCTGTAACACGTGCAGTAGTGTCGACCCGTTGCAAATGTCGCAAGCGCAGCAGCAGCCGGAACACCCAAGTCTCCAAAGGCAATGGCTTCGTGTGTGCAAGCCGGTCTTTGGGATCTGTGCTTGCTGCTGCTGACGATGACATGGCCTCAGCTTCTCGAGTTCAAAGCTGTGTCTGCAGTCGGGGCCACGTGGAAGCATGGAGCTGCTACATGAAGGATGAATGAGGAAAATACAAGACTACATTGCAAGGAGAAGCAGCGATGGTTGGTCATTCTTGCAAAAGTGTTAGCTCATGCAACTCTTAGGAGTCACGGGTTGCCAGAATGGAGGGTGTAGCAGAGATCCTGCTTACTGCCCGCTCCCCGCTGCTTCGCATCTCGGTTCGATCCTGACGAAGCTCGCGTGAAACGTGATCCTGTTTAGCGTTCAGGTCTTACGTGTTGATGATCCTGTGCTTTTGCCCCGAAGAAAATCGGAAGCAACAATTCGCATGCAGCTTTCTGACTGGCGATTTCTGAGTTTCAGATCCTGCATGTCTGGCAACGGCTGTTGTCTGCGTTACCGCTGGTCCTCGCCTCTGAGCCACGAGTATATTGACGGAAACAGACCCTAGCCACCAAACATGTGTGAACCGTAACGTTGAGAATTGAGGCTTGCGTTTCCACTCCGACACTCCAATTCAAAAACCCTGAACTGGCCGAGATGGGAGTTGGTGTGATTCCCCAAAGATCAGGATCCTGGCTGGGTGCGTGGGTGGGTGGGTGGGGGTGCATGGACAGGAGAGCCCCAATTTCCTTTCGGGATCGTGCGGCGCACAGGGAGGGCAGAGAAAAATCGAATCGCATACTTTGGGTCAAGACTTGAGTAACAGCCGTTACCACAAACTTGGTAAGATACTGATGCATATTCCGTCCGTGCTATATTTGCTGCGTCTGTGGAGCGCCAAAACATATGGCCGCCAAATCACCAAGGCCAGCTTGGTTGTAGGCTAAAGTTGCAGACACTTTACGATTCCTGAAATGATCTTGGCTGCAGCACCGCAGCTGCTCGATAGCAGCGACCCGCAGCAACGCTAGCTACTCCTGATTTTCCTTTTGCCGCCGACTGCTGGACCGAGGATGCAGGACAGCGTTTCAGCGGACATCATCAGCTTCAACACCTCCATCAACGCATGTGCCGGCGCCGGAAATTGGCAAGTCGCATTGTCCTTGCTGGAGAGGCTTCAAGCATTCCGCCTGAGGCAGGCTTTCGTATATCTATACATGTTTCGACATATTACGTACAGATCTGTTACATCATGCCTGGTTATGTTGCATACGCTGTAGTTCGTGCCCTTGCAACCGCTCCAGCGCGAGCTAGCCTAAGGCCTGAACCCTTGTTAGCTTCTCGAAGATCTCGCACAGCAAGAATATCCTCTTATTCTGTAGCCCTTCTTTAAATATACATAGGTTTATAATGATTGCAATGTATGTAAATAAAGGTATATGTGTATGTAACTGTATGTATGTACCAACAGCTAGACTATACTGGCTATACTTTCACATTTCCCCAAGCCCGATTCTGCTCTTCAAGATGAAGAGTAAAGTGGTGCTGACACGGAGCGAAGATTCGCATGCTGTAGTTGGTGGGTTTGCCTGATTGCCATGCTGCAGCCCGCCAGGCCAGACCTCTTCACCCACAGCTCTGCGCTACGTGCCTTCGAACCCAAGGGCCTCTGGCAATTGTCGCTCAGCTTACTCGCCAGCATGCTGAAGGACAGAAGTCTCCTGCAAGCTTCCCTAGTTCTGACCTTTCCGAAGAAATTCACATCTCCGGGTCACAGAACTCGGCCATGCAGCCATCAAGTGAAGCCCTGTGGAGAGTCACGGAAACGTGCAGCACCATGAATCCGAAGCCCCTGGCAGGACTCTGTGGAGCCTCAGCCTATCTGCTACCGGAGCGTGATCAGTGCCTGTGAGCAAAGCAGCAACTGGGAGGTGGCTCTGTGCCTGCTAGCTTTCCACGAGGACGGATGCCAGATGGCGTTGCCTTGTTCCGCTGGTGCTGCTAGTGGTATCATGAGTTCTTGGGAATATCCAGGAGTACCGTGTGACGGATACTGCAGTCCTGGACCGGACAGAAACATCAACGTTCAAGTCAAGAACCGCATGTTTTCAGACGTTTCTCGCACTTCGTTGTACGAACCCTGTCAGGGCGATGTGATGGGTTACAGTGCAGCAATCAGTGCCACTGCAAAGGCGGGATGCGACGCGGGCATAGTCCAAACTCAACAAGCCTTCGCTTTATTGCATGCCTCAGTCACACACCGCCACTGTTGCCCGGGGCCCATGGAGCGCCCCAGTTCTGGCTAAGAGCAGTCCAGAGTGGGCCTTGCAGCTTTGTTTCCGCTCTCTTTATCAGCGTTTGTCAGGCAGCTCAGTGGCGCGCAGCTCTCTTTATACTCAGCGTCGGCATGCCAACTGCAAAGGCGCTGCTATGCACCCACGGGATGTCCCAGACCTCCAAAACGATCACAGCCTTGCCTCATGTGCCCGACAAAGGTGAACCCCAATGTCGTCTCATACAATGCAGCGATGAGTGCATGCGAGAAATGCTCACAATGGCAGCTCGCGCTGCACTTGTTGGGTCTGCTGCCTGCCGCCTCCTGGCTTAAGTCGACGATGGTTTTCTCTGTCCGTTTGGACCAACCCGAAGTCTTGGAAGCATGCCGAGGCGAGTCTCCAACCAACAGTGGTTTCATTCAGCTCGGTGAGCAGCGCTTTCGAAAAGTCAGGAGACGACTTTTCTTCTAAGCGTCCTGCTCAGGTGCTACAAATAAAAGGTTGCACGGGAGATACAGTACCGCTCGTCTGCATTTCCAGCTTCTTCCCAGCATATGTCCATTCTCGCCCCATCTTCACTCATGTTTTTCGCTTCTCGTTCTCTGTCGTTTATGTTGCACGAGTTCCCTGTTGCCCCTGTCAGCAACTTCGTTGTCTCAAAGAAGCCGTTTCTACGTTGCCTTCGCTTGTGTATACTTCTGTGCTGGCAAGCACCGACGGCCTTGCCATTGCAAGTGACGGCACTCAGCACAGGAGAATGGTCTCTAGCTCTGCATCTTCTGAGTGAGATGCCTGAATCCCGACTGCAACAGGTCGCTGAACACGAGTGATGGTGCTGTCGCATGAATTAGAGCCCACTGTGTCAGCACGTCCTGCCGATACCCTGCAATGAACAGCCAGCAAGTGCCAGCAACATATTACAGCTTCAGTTGGCATGTGGGCTCATGTGGCATCCGACAAACTACTAAGGAGCAGGCGACCCAGCCCAATGTGATAACCTACAGCAGCGTCATCACTGCGTGCGCTGCCGCCAGCTACCTGTCATAGTTGGGCTGCTGTACAAGTGGTAGCATGTTGCCGGCATGAACTTTTCAGCAGGCACTTGTGCTAAAACCCCATCTGGGCGCAAACCTTTCCAGGCCAGTGGCAGCTCGCCCTTCGTGCAACTGGGCTGTCTTGAGCCATCACTGTCGGGCATCGCAGACACTGCAGCATGCATCCAAGGTGTTCAGTACAATACGTTCGCAGAATCTGGTTGTCGACGAAATCAGTGGCTCGGTGCTGGGATGAAAGTGATATACAGCTGGGCATGCGCGAATAGATATTGACATGGGACCATGGAAATTCAGAACCGAGGCTGCAACTCAGCAATCACTGCCTGTGAAAAGGCCGGGCACTGGACCCGAGCCCTGGCATTGCTTCATGGACGCTCGGAGTTTCAAAGATGGCCCTCCCAGCCATTACGAAGTCTGAGAGGTTGGTGTATCGGATCTCCGCATGCAGTTGCTCAAGGTATGTCAGCCATGGAGCTGGAGCGCAGCGTCGTGAGCCATTCAGCTTGAAACTAGTAAGTATTCGGGTCACCAATACCCTCTGTGCAGGGGCGGACTTGCCTTCTTAACTCAACCAGTACTTTGATCATTGATGGCGTGGCTTGAATGGTTGCGGGTTCCTTAATCACTTGGTACCCGCGGGCGTGAGAGTGACTGTGCTTGACCATCATGATATGTACATTCATGCGTACGCACCCCAGTACATACACGAGCTCATCCGCAAAGAATCAATCCAAGCTGAGTTCACGCAGGCGCCGACCTACAACAGCTCCAAAGTGCACAGAAGACCATCACTGCGTTACGGGTGGGGCATTGTTCCGAAACTCAACAGAGGTCCAGCACCATTTCAACATGGAGCAGACCATGGCAGACTCAACCATTAAAGCCTGCAGACATCCCAAGACTTTTTCTGTGATATCCACCACTTCAGGAATGCTTCTGTTGCAATTCTGAAAAGTTGCTTTCGAGTTAAACTTCAACCTTTGCACTCCCTACATCAGGTTGATCGGAGAGATGTTTCCACTCCAGCACATGGAACCCGCCAAAACCTGCGAGAATCATCCCTATGTGCTAGTATCTTTGCAAGTATGCAACACTACCAGACCACTCTCAAACAGGTTGGAGCTCTGCTGTCAGCGCCTGCGAGAATGCGGAACAGTGGCAGGCAGCTTTTGCGCTGCCGCTTGGACTCAACAAGCACTTGCAGCAACATGATGTGGAGATGCTCATTTCGAAGATGGCTTGAGGCTGGATGGCATGCTGCGTGCTGGGACTAGGCCGAACACGCTGACCCTCAATTCTGCCATCAGCGCCTGTGAAAAGAGTTCTCTGTGGCAAAAGTCATTGCAACTACTTTTTGGGACTCTTGGCAAGCAAAGCTTTTTCTGCAGGCAGAACGAGAGTCGTGTCTGCCGAGCCCACCGCCATATACCCGACGCCGTGAATACGACTAGCGAGCAAGCCAGATACCGATCTCTCAAAACTTACAGAATCAGTGCCTTTCAGGAATGTTTTCTCGGTGCTTGTTTGCCTGGGGTCTGTATTTACCCGGGTGGCCGTAGTCCACAACAGTGTTGCATGTGTGTGATGCTAACTTAGTTTTGCAGACCGGAAGCTTTACCGGACATTGGCACGCCGACTCATTTAGGGCCTCAGTAATTATCTATACTATTTTGGGGGTTCCTCATTATGATTCTAGTAGAATGGGCCCCAAAACCCTATTCTAATTATTAAGGCCCCTACAGTAAGGATGCATGAGATGAGCCTTCAAGCGGATGGAGTTTCTTTCAACGCAGTGGCCTTGGCCTGCTCGCGTTCACGCCAATGGCAAGAAACTCTTTGGCTTTTTTCAGACGCCTGGTCTTTCTGGGAGTTTCCGAAAATAATGGGTACCTTGTTTTGGGCTCTTTATGATAAGGATCCTACTATTTAGGGTACTATATTAGGGTCCCCTATTTTCGAAAACCCCTATATAACTTGTATATGTGTGTATATATATATATATTTGCACACCCAGAATGCCTTGTGTCTTGCGCTCTCTCTTGATTGGAAGCAGCATCCTGACCCGGGCACGGCTCATGTCTCTCAAGGCGTATCTCGTTGCTGCAAATCTAAGGACATGCAGGCCTCCAGGGTGGAGCCTGAAGCATTGACGCTTGGTTTGGAGGTTAATGTAGACGCCTTAATACTGGTTTGGGGGTATATTATGCTATACTAGTAACTATGGCAAGGAACCCCAGAACCCTATTCTAATTATTAAGGCCCTTAAATTACATGCTGGCGTCGTTGGTCGCCGTCACAACAAGCTTGAATCATCTTGTCGAGCACCCTGCACAGCCTTGGAAGCAGCTGAGGACATTCAGTGACTTCGGCTTGCAAAGAGCAGTTGGTAAACAAACGCTGCATGATCCCTTAATTCTTTTCCAAAACTCTTAATTAAGTTTGTGAAATTCAGGGCTCAGTCTCATACATGCATACATACATACATACATCCTAACCAACCAACCTACCCACTATTATTTGCCCACCCCACTACCTAGCTACGTGGCTAGCAAGCTACCTAACTATCTGCCGAGTCAAGCAATCGATTTTGTGGTGTATGAGTGAGACAGCGAGAGAGAGAGAGAAACGTAGCCATTTTGGCTCAAGCCGCGAGTGGTTCAAGGCCGCAGCCCTCAGAAAGAAGAGGGCCTCGAACTTGGAGCGGGGGAGAGTAGAGGGACAGTGCGAAGAGTGCCATCGAGCTGACCGCAGAGTCCGCACCACTACGCGACCTCGAGCCGAAGGCCCTGCCAGCGGACATAGTCGAGGTCGGAGCTCGGGGGCAACCGCTGGCTGGAGGCGAGCGGGGGACACTGCCACCAGCTACCTCACCCCTCGAGCCTACAGGGGGGCTTTGTCTCCGGTGCGATCCACCCGAAGGTGCAGGGGTCGTAAATATTGTCCTGGGGGGGTTCGTGACACTACCTCGACGGCACCAAGAATGGCAAGTTCACCAATGGAGATTGAGAGCCCCGGAGCAGAAGGGGGGCAAGAAAGGCAGGAGCGGGGGGCCTCCCCCTGCAAAAAACAGAAAGGAGAGGACGCTGGAAGGCCTCACCCTGGACATGATCCGCGAAGCCATGAGAGCCGAGCTGGGGAAAAGCAGGGATGAGCTGGGGGCTTCCATAGCCTCCGTGCGAGAAGAGGTGGCCTTCTTCAGTAAGCGTGTTGACAGCACCTGGAGAGTATCAGGGCGACGCAGGACGCCCAAGCAGCAAGCATCAAGGCCTTCCAGGGAGGTCAAGAGGACCTGGAGAGCAGGCTCTCACTGCTCGAAGGCAAGCTCAAAGGCTTATCGGTGACTGGGGGGGGCACGGCAGACACGGAGGCCCCGAAGAAACCGGCCCTCATCATCGGGGCGTGGCCGGAGGACCAGCCAGCTACCGAGACCCTGCGCAAGGCCCAAGACATTTTGAGACAGCTGGACGTGCTGTTGGACTTCAGCGAGATGTTTGTGCCGGGCCTCAAGAGGGGGTACGCTATCGTGCCCATCCCCCAGCGCTGGGGGGAAACCAAAGACCAGCGCCAAGAGATCGTCCAGAATACCCTGCAAAAGGTTCGGCGAGCGAACGTCATGCTGGGGGTCAACCAGCAGGGGGGCACCAAAAGCTGTGGATGTCCCTGTCGCAATCGCCAGAGAGGAGAAGGAAGGCAAGATTGGCGGGCAAGGTCAAGCGGGCCATGCTTGAGATGGGCGCCCTGGAAGTTGAATTCTCCACGGGGTCCGTCTGGTACAACCAGGAGCGACTCAGCAGCGCCACCTTGGAGATGCCAAAACAGGCGGACCGCGGGGGGGCAGGATGGGTCAAGCTGGAAAAGATGGCACAGACGTTGGGCAAGACCCAGGAGGTCCAGGCAGCCTGGCAGCCTCGCAAGGAGGAGCTGCGCTGAGACCACCAGACACCGCCGCGGATGTTTCACAGACTTGGGGGGCCCCCCAACTCACATGGGGGCCGTCAGCTGGAACCTGGGGGGGCTGACAAGATCCTGGAGCTCACCCAGAACTTCGCGGGGGACCCCGTTTTCAGTCGAATTCAGGTACTGTTGTTGCAAGAAGTAGTGACAGAGGTCGGGCTTTTCTTCGACACGCGCTACGACTGGACCATTGTCTATGGGAAGAAAGAGGGAGCTTGGAGAGGTGAGGGAATCCTGTACCACAACAGCCAAGGCATGCACCACCACAGCAAATTGCACACCCATGCGATTAGCACTACAATACGATGCCCCCACACCACGACCAGATGCAGATACACTGCAGCGCACCTCCCCCACCATGGGTGGTGGGGGCAATCCATGCCCAAACACAAAGCATGGCTGGGGATGGATGCCAACGAGACTTTCACAGCTACGCCGGGGGGGGCCCCCATTGCACACACCAGCAGGGGGGAGGAAGTCCTGCAATGGGCATGTACAACTGCCGCCCCAAGACCTTGCCACGCCGACGTTCCACCCCTACAACACGACCATGCAGTCCCGACGGCTGGACTACCTCTTCCAAAAGGGACACGCAGCGGAAGACGGGGGGATATATGCCTGCCGGCATCAAGCCTCGTCGGACCATGACGCGGTGTGGTCGCAAGTGGCAGCGCCAATGCAGCAGCAACGCCGCCAGAGTGCACACTGGGGGCCGCGGCGGCTCATTGGGGACAGCCTGGAGGTCAGTTCCCGGCGCCCGCCTGCGAGATCGGGGGACCCACATGCCGACCTGGCCAACATCGCGGCAGCCATCACGACACCGGGGGGGGGCTACGACAGGTTTCGCGAGAGCAAGCAACTCCAAGCACAAAGGCGGGCAAGAAGGGGGGGCAGCAAGAACAGCGTGGAAGGCAGTTAGCAGAGCCCGCAAACAGGAGCAAAGAGCGTGGCAGCAAGCCAACGTGCTTCGTGCCAGTCAAATGGACTGGAGGGCCAAGCGAACACTAGACCACCGCAACAGCAGGCAGGGCTGGGAACACCACCTCTTAGATGACATCCGCTGGCAAGACAAACTCAAGCGACACCTTGAAAGCATCTTTCTCCGAGCCCCGCAAAGCAGCACTGAGATTAGCCACCGCTACCTGGCACCGAGGCAAGGCCACGGGCCCGGACGGGATCTCCCTGGAAGCCCTCACGGCACTGTTACAGGACACACGTTGGACAGACCGCCTCAACTAACTTCCTCTACAGGGGGGACCTGCCCCCTGCAGCACAAGAAGGAGTCACCTGGTTATGGGGGGCCTCATCACAAGCATACCACAGAGCAATCATCCCAGACAGCCCGGTCGTGTTTGCAGCCATCATACTTGACGAGGTCCTGGGGCGCACCTCACAACACCTGCCGGTGAAAGGGGGCCCAAACCCCCCCCCCCCCCCCACCCCCCGCCCGCCCGGTCCGGGGCGCACCCCCCCACCGCCAACCCACACAGTCGGNCCCCCCCCCCCCCCCAGACCGGGGGGGCATTCATGGACGACACCTACCTCTGGAGTCATGACCGGTACGCTTGCGGAGCTCGAGGGGAAGTCCGAGACAGCCATCCTGTAAAAAGTATAGTGAGCCCGAGGGAGGGGGGACCTTTCGCATTGGGGGAGAAGATGCCAGCCCTTCGGCGCCGAAATTACGGCCCTGGGTTCCCCCCTCACCTTTGCGGCGATCACAGCAGCCATGAACCACAGAGCAAGCATAGCAAGCTCTTGTGCGCGCCCACGCCAATTCTATAAGGCGCGCATCCGCGTGCACACCACATTGGTGCGCAATGCAGCATTGTGGGCGAGCCGGGCGTGGCCAATCACGGAGACCCTCCACAAAGCAGTCAACAGCACCCAGCTGCGGCACATCCGGGCCATGATGGGGACATGGACTGGAACAGCCGAAGCCTGAGACGAGCCAGTACCTTCGTGCTGGGCCAGACGTGGGGGTTATACGGACACATGGCCAGATCCACACAGGGCACACAGGNGCTACGGGCACAGATTCAACCCAGATGCGGACCCCGAGCGCCAGCTTGTGGCAGGGCTCGACTGGATGCAAGGAGCACAAGACAGAGCAGCATGGGGGGCAATGACGGAGGCGTTCGTCGCAGAATTCGACGTGCCATGGGCTTCCCGCAAACAGAACAGCCTCCACAACATAGCACCCAACAAGAGGGACAACAAGCGCACTTCACGGCCAATGAAGCCAAGACTGACAGCCGGGGGGGAGCACCTGAGCCTGCCCGCACAGTGACTGCTGGGCGCACACAGCACACACCACACCACCGCGGCAGACAAAAAACCGGCAAGTTGGCACTCTTGTCCTGGGGCAACGAGACCGCAGGCGAGAAGCGGTCGCAGTAGCATAGTTGCGATGAGAGCAGCCCGAGCCCTCATCCTCCTGGCAGAGGGGCCGTGATGGGTGTCTGGGGGGTGCAGGTGTCCAAAAAGCCCCCAGACCCACCGACAGGGCGCTCGGAGCCAGCCGCAACGGCGGACGCGGCAGTGGGCCCTGACAGCCCCATGCGGGACACCGGCGAGAGACCGGGGACCAGGCCAGACGTTTGGTGGCGGCGAGGGGACAGCGCTCTTCGTGGACAGCCAGGGGGAAGCAGACACCCAAGAGGCGGCCCCGCCAAGCCTTTTCGGGGACCCGCCGCACCTCGAAGAGATGCACTTGCCGGAAATGGGGCACAACGACGAGACGGTGATGAACGAACAAGCTCACCACAACGTGGGGGAGGCCCCGACACAGCTCAACAACACGGCGAACGAGACCAACGAGGGGGCTATACAGCTCAGCCCGCAAACCAGCTGCCGGCGTACTGGCACCTGCAGGGAGCCATGGCGGAAGTGGAGGTGCCTTCGTCGGCGGAGCGAGACGCGGAGAGTGCTGCGGGGGAACCTCAAGAACCACTGAGTGCGGAGCCCGACACGCAAGAGCTCGAAGAAGTCCTGGCAAGTCACGACCGGCCAGCCACGCCAGAGACGGTGTACAGTGGCAGCGGTCGACGTAGGATGTCCCTGTCCCCAAGGTCCCGTAGAAGCTTTTACCCCAGCCAGGAGTCCAGTAGCAGCGAGTAGTTGTGTTTCCAACCAAGTGTTCAGTTGCCGTGAGCGTTGTTGTGTTTTTGCTCGGGGGACGGGGGGCAGCAGTACGGGGGACACACTGGTAGACAGCTAGGACGGTAGCAGGCCAGGCCCTCAGTGCTAGGAGTTTCACATGTCTGCACTTTGCACTTGTAGAGAACATGAGGGGGCAAACATTTTAGCTCGCGGGTAGTCGCAGTTATGTCGTTGAGTGTGCTTTGCTTCGGAACCGCAGTGCCCACCTCGTTGGGGCCAACACGGCCCGAACCCCAGCAGCAGATGACGGACGGGACCGGCAATAGGGGGGTTTGAATCCTAGCCTTCGAGGCGGGTTGGGGTTTAGTGTTACCGGGTTTGGGGGGAGAAAGCCGGTGATTCGTTCCTCGGGGGACATAACATCGTCTCCGCACGTAATTCCCCGGTGCGCGAAATCGCGCGGGGGGCTGAACGCAAGTGACGCTCCCCTGGCCGTGCTGAAGAGAAGAGAGAGAGAGAGAGAGAGAGAACAAAAAACATGCGAGAGGGAGAGAGAGAGAGCGAGCTGACTCTCGAAGCGCACCAAGTGCAGAAGAAGGCGATCGAAAGCCAGCACTTGTTGAAACGCAAGCCATGCTGGCAACCACGAGGTTACTATAGGGTCACTGCAAGGGTTAAGAAAGGGGTCGTAATAATTAGAATAGGGTTTGGGGGTATATGATACTACAATTATAATAAGGAACCCCCAAAACTCTATTCTAATTATTAAGCCCATAGGGGGTAAGGGTAGGAGAAGGGGCCACGAGGCACCCGAAGAAGTGCTCGAAAGCGTGGGCTCGGACTCCTCTATCAGCCGCAACGAAAGCAAGCTCTTAATTGACAGTATCGCATCTTGTTGTTTATGGTGAGTTGATAGCATGTCTACTTTATTGTAGCATTCGTAGTATTTTACAGTATGTTCGAGCACATTATAGTAGATTGTAGTATATTACAGTATCCTGCAACAGTAAACTATAGCATATTAGAGTATATTATATCGGGTTACCGTATCTTGTAACATCTTACAAGATCTTGTAGCATGTTACATGATCTTGTGGTATGTAATGCCATGTCTCACATATTGAAACTCCCTATAATTGCTGTTTGAAGGTTCCAAGTAAGTAGTCACAAAGCAGGCGGGTTCACCTGTTAGTCAGCTGCCAAGCGTTGTCGGTTGCTCATGAGCTGCAGTGCGAGGTTACGTTCTCATGAACTGCGAGCAGTTCGGCCTCGTGAGTCACGAGGTGCGGCGCCAAATCTTTCAGAAAACCATTGAAGCAGACACATCAGTTCATGCCTCAAAGCTGCGCAGCACCCGAAGCCTTCTTGTGAAGCTTGCCAGAAGTATCGAATGCGCAACCCCCCGACACAGGAAACATAGAACTGTCACCTTGCATGCCTGTACACACGGATGCAAAACCTCACGGGACAGCACCGATTCGCAAACAGCTCGTCCCGCAGGTTGTGGTCCTTGCCAGCCTGCGAGATGTGCATGGCCGGCGCATCGTTGCGCAAAGCTCACTTGAGGGGAAAAGCTTTGCCAGTCTGCGGATGCCAGGCTCTGATGTCGGTTCGATGTAGAGCTGCAACGTGGGCAGGAGGCAGTTTGTGCATATAGTTTGCCCAATCCAGCTCCCTGAAGAAAGCGAGACCCAAAAACCACAAACCGCTTGAGCCCCTTAAGAATCCCCAAACTCCATGTCAAAAGTCCCGAAGCCCCAAACCACCCTTGTGGGGAACGGCAGGAGATGCTAAGCCACTTTCGCACCTTCGAACCAGCCATGGGCCGATTGCCTCAAAGGGCCCGGGTCCCAGGGTTCAATACTAGTAATAGTAATCACAGTAGCAATAGTACTAGTAATCATAGTAGCAATAGTAATTAAGAGGTTTTGGGCTGGTTTGGGATGTGTCAGTTTTCGGTATTCATTCTTGGCTGGCAGACGCAGCTTAGAATAGAAGGACTGTACAATTGAATGGGGCTGGCTGCCGCTTTGCATCTGGGAAGGTGCATGCGGCGGGCATCACCTTCCATGCGAATCAGCAGGAGCTCCTGAATCCGAGATCCTGAAGCTTATTTGCACAGACCTGCAGGTGCAATGAATGCCTTTACCCGTGCAAGCAATGGAACATATAATGGCTATACTTCAGTACATCACACTAAACTAAACTGTGCTATCATGGGTAAACTGCCGCACGAGACACTAGACTAGACTTTTGATTCGATAGCATACTGTACCATGCCATAATATGTTAAAATAGAATGTACTATATTATATTGCAATCAAATCTCATCTAACCTAGCCTAATCTGATTATGCTCTGCTGTAGTATATGATACGTCATCATATTGCCGTAGATTTTGTTGTAGTACAGTGCATGATAGTACGTTCTAATAGATGTTGCTATATTACATCATGTTACATGGTATTATGTTATATCATATTATTATGCAATAGTATGTTACACCCTGCTGTAATGTACGATATTTGTAGTAACTTCTGGGGCGCATGTCTATATGTATAATATGTATAATATGTATATATATATGTATATATGTATACAGACATGTGTATGTATGTGCTATCATATGGTACCTTATGCTCTTGTGCGAGGTTATACGATGCTATATGATGCTGTATGGTGTTAGTATATATACATATATATGTGTCATTCATTTCAGGACATTTTGTGTTGGTAGTACTATTTGTTGCTGTGATAAAGGATATTTCTGCCCTGCTCTGGTCCGATATACCTATATTTCATCGTACTATATGATCTGCTATAAAATGACATGATATGGTGACATCATGATAAGGCATAGCTATATGCGAGCAACATAAAGCAGCATAACACAACATAATGTAACTTAGTATTTTGCATGATTTTACGATAAAGGCTGATAGAAATAGACTATGCTCGATCACTACACAGATAGTACACCCTATGTAACAGATAACACATACATAGAAATAGTCTCTCGAGTAGGAGTCTGTAACAGCTCAATTCTGTGACAGTTTCTACTCGGAAAGCTCTTCGTGCGCTGCAGCCTTTGCAGTGCATCTACAAGGGTTGCTACAAGGTTACTATAGGGGGTACCATAGGGGTGCAAGAAGGGTTATTGTAAGGGTACGGCAAAGGTACCATAAGGGGTTAATCACTATACAGTCTTAGCACGAGGGCACCTTGCACGTGAGTATGATCAAGTTAGTTGATTCCTGGGGCCTCGAGCCGAGAACACCTTTGTTGCCTGGGATGAATGCAATCAGAACGCAACAGCTACGTTATGGTTCATTGCAAAATTACGTGTAATTATACTTTATGAGGCTTTCTCATATCATATTGTGAATCTCAGGAACTTGCAGTTCGATCGACACTGGTATGAGAGTTTGCCTTCGCTTTCGCCCGACTCTGACCAGCCCACAGGACGGTTTCTTCTACGGTCGTCCCGGCTTTGCCGGCAATCAGGCCCGGAGCTTCGAAGTTTCGCTCTCTTTCGGTATTCGGGGCTGCTGTTCTCAAGCAAGATCCTTGCTTAGCACCCCAACTAGAAGGAAGCTCCTCTTCAAGCCAGCCCTGCCTTTGAGCATTCCTCACCCCCATCTTTGCACTCGTCATGGCAGCTACTTGCGGCTGCCAACGGTCCAGAGCTTGACGGTTCACGCAGGTGGAGCTCTTCCAGAAACACCAGGTCCGGAGCTCAGCCCTGCTGCTATCATTTGCTATCTGTATGTCTATCTGCCTGCCTGTCCGCCTGCCTGTCTGGTCTGTCCGTTTGTCTGTCTGCCTGCCTGCTTTTTGGTACGGTATGGTATGGTGGTATGGTCTGGTGTAGTGGCATGGCATGGCAGGCATAGCGCAGCATGCATGCATGCATGCATGGATGGATGAGTGGATGGAAGGATGGAAGGACGGATGGATGGACGCATGTATGTGGCGCAAAACGTATAGTTCCCCACATCTTTGTGTGGGGTTCTTACTTTTGGGGCTCTCCCGCTCCTCCTCCTTCTCCTCCTCATCCTCCTCCTCCCCTCCTCCTCCTCTCCTCCTTCTCTGCCATCCTCATGGTAACCCACGCCACACACGCCACACACATTGTTAACATCACGCGCTCACATCCTCATAGGCACTCACACCGCACACATTAATTGACTGTCACTCATTGTCACTCACTCACACCACACATTACACACACACATTATTGTCATTCATTGTCACTCATTGTCACTCACTTACACCACACACATCCAGAAGACCACTGAAACGCCACTAAACGCACTCTCCAGACTGCTCTGTGGGAGGCCGCGCGCTTGGGGGCGCGCAGGCCACTAACGCACACTCCAGGCTGCTCTGTGGGAGGCCGCGCGCGCTTGGGGGCGCGCACCCTCTGCAGGAAGGCGCTGGCCGGAGATGCGGGGCTGACTGGAGGTTAAGTTTTGCCGCCCTTGGGGCCAACTTTCCTACGGCCCGAGGAGTATGACAGCAAAGCGAAGCGCAGATGCATTTGCTGGGGGCGGTGCTATGGAGGCAGCGGTGTGGCCGGTCCTCGCCTCCGAGTCTTAAGTCTTAAGGGGAGGCCTCTTGCCCATGTTCTTTCTTTTGCTGCTGTCGGAAGTTGTTTGTGACGGTATGGAAGTTATAAAACCCTAAACCCTGACGCCAACCTCTTTCCGACTTGTTCTACTTGGGTACGGTGCAGCCAAGAGGCAGTGCGATCCGGAATGGGGAGCCAGCCGAAGTGTTGCTCGATATGCCGGTCGCACTCACATGTCGGCTATGTCCGATGCCGTTACTTTCGAGTTGTTGTACTTTGGTTAGGTGTCAAGCCATTTCGTGTTGAGATCAGCTTTTGCCAGGCATCTTAGCAAGCCTCTTCGGCCCAAGGCTAGCAGTGTCNTCGAGTTGTTGTACTTTGGTTAGGTGTCAAGCCATTTCGTGTTGAGATCAGCTTTTGCCAGGCATCTTAGCAAGCCTCTTCGGCCCAAGGCTAGCAGTGTCCCGTACGACCAATCGCCATGCAAAGCCCATGCATGCCATGTACCAAGACCCAATGGAGCTAGACGCAGTCAAAGAGGAGTGGTTGGGCTTGTACCAATGGCAAATGCCGCACGAAGTGGTCATGGCTCCTCGAGCAGCTGTCACCAACCGTGTCTTCGCCGACTGCTTCCCGAGCCAGCAGCGACGAGTAACAGTGTAACCACGCATGGCACTGCATCCGTGAGGTAGCATCAGTGTTCCTGTCCTTCTCGCCCAATGCACAGCATTCCAAGGTGTTGTAAGCCCTGCCATCATGCTCTGCTTCGCTTGTCTGCTTCTACCACAGACTACATGAGCCGCGGTTTTTTTTTCGGAAGATCTATCGCCACTTAGCGTGGAAATAATTCCTCTTGGATATCCTGAAATGGGCTTGGGACTGTGGGCGCGGAAGGGTTTGCGGAAGCGATGTGGCTGCGGAAGGTCCCGCGGAAGGTCTGAAGATGAAGAGGCTGTAGAGCATAAGCTAAACTTGCAAGATACGGTGTCTACATCAACACACACAGNTTTGCGGAAGCGATGTGGCTGCGGAAGGTCCCGCGGAAGGTCTGAAGATGAAGAGGCTGTAGAGCATAAGCTAAACTTGCAAGATACGGTGTCTACATCAACACACACAGACAAGATCGGAAGCCTAAAGGACTATACAGATTAGTCCCTTCCCCCTTTTACTAAACTCCCCCCTAATTTTCCAGTACTAGTGTTGTACTACGATGAATCTCAATCCAGCCGGCACCCGAAAGGAGGCCTTTCCAGTACTCGTGTTGTACTACGATGAAGCACAATCCAGCCAGCCCCCGAAAGGAGGCATTTCCAGTACTCGTGTTGTACTACCATGAAGCACAATCCACAGTACTAGTGTTGTACTACGATGAATCTCAATCCAGCCGGCACCCGAAAGGGGGCATTTCCAGTAAAGGAGGCATTTCCAGTACTCGTGTTGTACTACCATGAAGCACAATCCAGCCATCACCCGAGAGGAGGCATTTTTAGTACTGGTGTTGTACTACGATGAATCTCAATCCAGCCGGCACCCGACGACAGGAGGCTTTTTCAGTACTCGTGTTGTACTACCATGAAGCACAACTCAGCCATCACCCGAGAGGAGGCATCTCCGCCCTGCGATGTGCCATGCCTTGCCGAAGAGTAGCAGGGGGAATGGGTGGGTTTGTCAGGGTGGCGGATTGAGTGGGATTGCGCATGTTTGGGCGAGTACCAAATCACACCCCTGCGACCCTCTCCAAATCGCCTGCAAAAACAGCCGGCTTGTCCTGGGAGGGCGCTGCCTGCCCGTTGACTAAACAACCTGGCCATGGCGCAGTGGTTAAACACCTGTGTCATAAGCCCTGCTGGGAATGTCCATGGGCTCAATTCCCGGCGGTGTCATTTGGGCCCTTTCCCCAGCTGGAATCGAGATTTTGGGGTGACCAAAGGCTCCGGGGACATCGGGCTCTCGTGGGACATCCGGCTCTCGCCGGACATCCGGCTCTTTGGGGACATCCGGCTCTCGTGGGACATCCGGCTCTGAAGGTGGCCCTTTGTACCCTTAGCCACGTACGGTACAAGCAAGAAAAAGGGCTCAGTATGGCTTTAATATGGGTTTCCGAAAAAAAACTACTTCACACTTGCGACACCTGAAACACTTGTGACACCTCAGGTTCTTGTGACACGTGAAACACTGTGACACGTGAAACACTTGTGACACCTGAGGTTCCTGTTGTGACACCTGTGGCTCCTGTGACACTTAAGCTCGTCCAAATCGTCAAACATGCTCATCATCGTCATCATCAAAGCTCATCAAAATGATCATCATCGTCATCATCATGAAGCTCATCAAAATCGTCATTATCCTCATCATCGACATCATCAAAGCTCATCAAAATCATCATCATCGTCATCATCATCATGAAGCTCATCAAAATCAAAATCATCATCATGATCATCGACATTTTCATCAAGCAAAGATAGAAACACATTTGGAATTCTTATTGTGGGGCCCCACTTTAATATCAGGGCGAAGGGATGACAACCCCAAACCCAGTCAAGGCCTACAGATTGTTCTGGAGTTCTGAGCGACATGATAACTTGTTTTTGGGATTTGTGTCATAGCATGCTGCAGAAGTCCGTGTGTCACTTGTTTGTGGACTGTGGAGCCCCGGTCATATTCCTCGAGCTCCAAGGGTGTGTGGGGCTATGTTGTTTCTTACACCCTTAAGCTTGCTTGGCTGGGCATCGTGATGGTCTCTTTGCTGGAGCTGGCGCTGCCGGAAGAGGCACGCCGGGCTAAAAATCACAGCACATTGGACATGTTCCGAACGCATGTGTGGCGATGCAAGCTGCAGTACTCGGTTACAGAATGAACGAGTCTTGATTGGACCATGCGATGTGCGGCAGGGGTTTCGGCTCTTCTGATGTATAGCAGCCTGTTTGAGCGATGCTTCCTTCTGCCCCGGCTGAGTGTGGGGTACGCGTCTGTGTGGGCAATGCGGTAGTAAAACATGTGAAAGGCATCAAGAAGGCTCGGTGCGACTTTAAATCGCACCATGAGGCTTATCTTGTCCGTGGCGAGGGAGGTGACATTCTCTGGGAGTGGACGACTCGCGGGCGCTCTGGATTGAAAGGCACACTTGTCGATGAAGGCCCGGGACAACAGTCTGAAAGCAGAGAGGTTATTACGGATACTGCCTTGCGTAGCTTCTCATTCGTCAGACTCAGCTAAAATATATGGCTCAGCTCTGCAGGTGCCGAGACGATGCCAGTGGACCCTACCTTGGCCGAGCTAGCTGGCCTGGCAAAGGAAACTCCCACCAAGGAGGCATCACCAAGAGCAGTAGCATTTGTCGATATTCCCTAAACCTCAATTTCGTTCTAAACCTCCGTTTCGTCTGATACATGCAGGCGGTCGCAGATCCCAGCCTCGCGGCGCTGGCGGAGAGCATGGCTGGCAAGAAGTCCGAATCAATCAGCACGACGGCCAAGTCGGATGCGATGCCGAGCCACGGTTCCGCAGCTTCATCATGCTCAGCGTCTCCAGCTGCACAAACNAAGAAGTCCGAATCAATCAGCACGACGGCCAAGTCGGATGCGATGCCGAGCCACGGTTCCGCAGCTTCATCATGCTCAGCGTCTCCAGCTGCACAAACTTCGGCATCAAGTGTGCCTGCGCCTACGCCTGCAGCGCCAGTGACCACAAACATCACGAAGCAGAAGCATGCCATATCGCCTAAGCAGAAGAAGACAAAGCAAGAGAGCTCTACAAAACCTGGCCCGGAAGCTGCGCCTGCTGCGATGCCCAAGGATGCCGAGCCTATCGTCGTGACTCCCACCAAGAAGTCCAAGAAGTTGGAGGCAGAGACGACGGAGAAGAAGAAGAAGAAGAAAATGAAGAAGCGCGGGCGAGCAAGCTCTGTTCCCGATAAGCCATCCAAGCCACTGCCTGAAGGTTTCTCCGGTGTGACATCGCGCAGTGGTCATTGTTGGGTTTGCGGTCACGAGCGAGAGCAACATCAAAAAGGTTCAGTTTGCACCCTTTGCTATGCTCACGGGCGCAAGCTTCTGAAGCATCAGCGCCTGANTCCGATTGCACACTGGGGCAGTGGAGCCTGTACAACAGCACGGGGCTTGGGACGCGTGCAATGGGTCAAAAGGGCAAATCCAGATTGGAACTTGTTAGCCCGGTAGCTGCAGTGTGTCGCCGGCATGCCGTTCATGCTGTTCTTAGAGTCCGTAGTCGGCTCCCTGCATTGGGCCAGGCTCGACGACGATGGCACTGGAAGTACGACTTCGCATACTTTGTAGTTCATGTCGTACTTGTATGTGTGTGTGCACATAAATAAAAAGCATATGTATATATGTATATATACATACATACATAGACATATATATATATATATGCATATGTCTATGAGAGGCGGAGGCATGTACAATTATGGAAGCATCCAGGAACAATGTGTGTATGTGTGTGGATGACTGCAGCAACAGAGTCATCATGAAGATTAGCTTTCGGGTCATGGCTCTTTACATGTCGCCGGTTTGTTGTCCAGAAAGTTGCAGGCTGTAAAGTCGTGATCCGCATGCCTCTAAATCAAGAAAGACCCGAAGATGTCAAGGCATGGGGACGTAATTCCACGAGATGCTGGACTAGATCAAGATCGGATGCCCGCCAGAAGGCACCAGCATCAAGTAAAGTCTGCTAGATGTGAGGTCGTACAGCCCTCGCAAACCCCAACCACAAGGCCCAAACCTTACATCCGCCAGCCCCCGTAGAGCTTGAAACTCGGAATACATATCCTGACCCCCAACTCTTCAGCCTGAACTTCCCGGCTTGAGCCGGCATGCGCTCGCAGATGTGCCAGCGGTGCCTTGAGTTTAAGCTTTCGGGGTTTCAGGGCTCGGGTTGGAAGGCTCGCGTCGTACACTTGGTTGTTCTGTAGAAATTCCTGTTCTCATCCTTGCTTTTAGTCCTAATCAGTACTAACGTACTGCAAGAGACTCCAAAGCTGTTAGGACTTCGCAGCCTTTGGGCCCTTGTCATCGGTGTATCTTCGTCCACGCTATGTCCGAAACTTCGCGTCTGTAAGCTTTGCTTATTGGGGGATCTTCGTCTGCATGTTGCTTTGCTTATTGGGGGGATTATACTCCACACTTTGCCCGAAACTTCGCAGTCTGTAAGCTTTGCTTATTGGGGGGATAATTGCCCACACTATGCCCGAAACTTCCCAGTCTGTAAGCTTTGCTTATTGGGGGGATAATTGTCCGCACTATGTCCGAAACTTCGCAGTCTGGCTAGTGCTACGTCGGAGGCAAAAATTGTGGGTCGGTACTGGCAATCCGCGAAAGCTCCGCGGAAGGTGCGCGGAAGAGGAACCCTGCCAAGTCGAGCCATAGCCCTTTGTAAGTGTCGCCGCAGTCATCCATAGGAGTGGTTCTGGGAGCTTGTTTGTCCATTGAGTTTGTATTTTTGGGATGGGCTCGGGATCCGATTGCCAGAACTCCTGCAGTTCTTCCCAAAGTCCTTTGCATAGCACGTGCTTCGGTCAAAGATGCCATGGTCCGCGGAGCGCCGCAGAAATCATGGGCTGGGCTTGGCAGACCCAGTAATAAAGTTGTACTACTACACAGCACAATCCAGGCATTTCCCAGTACTAAAGTCAGCACCCGCAACATCCCAAACGAGGTATTTCCAGTATGTACTAAGCCAGGACCCCAAGCGAGGCATTTCCAGTACTAAAGTAGAACAACAAAGCACAACCCAGCCAGGACCCGCAACATCCCAAACGAGGCATTTCCAGTACTAAAACTGTACTACACCACAGCACCACTGTATGGTTGCGATGCTTGCAAAGGATGACAATTGCATGACTCAGCAACTGCTCAATTGAGCCTCATTAGCCCAAGCCTTCATTGAAGCCTTATTATTCAAGCTTGGTGAAGCTTTATGAAACCCTTAGTAAAGCCAAAAGGGTCCCAAACGGCCGCCTTCAGAGCCGGATGTCGAGAGCCGGCTGGATGTCCCACAACACCCCGATAGTCCTGGAGCCTTTGGTCACCTCAAAATCTCGATTCCAGCTGGGGAAAATGACACCACCGGGGATTGAGCTCATAGACATCCCCAGAAGGGCTTGCGACACAGGCGTTTAACCGCTGTGCTATGGCCGGGTTGTCACTTCGATGGGCAGGGAGCGCCTTCCCAGGGCAGAGCGGCTGTTTTTGCAGTCGATTTGGAGAGGGTCGCAGGCTCAATCCCGCGGGTGTGATTTGGGCCCTTTCCCCACCGGGAATCGAAATTCAAGCGCCCAAAACCGCCCAAACTCGCCTTCTACTCTTCTGCGCCTGTACTACTCCTGTACCACTGCTGCTACGATCCTGCGATCATCCGACACAGGGCACTTCAGTACCAATCTTGTACTACAATACTGCAAACCAGTACGTGTGCCAGGGTGCTCTGCAATTTGCCATGCTTGCCCTGCAATATCCCATGCCTGCAATCTTGAGTTGGCTTCATGCTCAGCACGAGTCGTTGAAGGGATCGCAAGCCATCCAGCATCAGTGCCAGTACTGTCGTCTTGGATCGCCAGGTTGAGCATGGTGATTTGGAGAGCACATGCACTGCGACGGTGAACGATGGTGAACGACGATGAGCGATGCTTTGAACGACGGTGAACGATGGTGAACGACGGTGAACGATGGTGAACGACGGTAAACGATGGTGAATGACGGTGAACGATGGTGAACGATGGTGATTTGTGAGCGCATGCACTGTCCTTGTGCTACAAGCACGCACAATCCAGGCAGCTACTCCCGTGCCACTACTACTCCTGCTGCTCATAGTACTAAAGTTGTACTACTACACAGCACAACCCAGCCCGTAACATCCCAAACGAGGCATTCCCAGTACTAAAGTTGTACTACAACACAGCACAACCCAGCCAGGCCATTGCAGGGCTCATTAATCCACCCGTCTCTCGACTTGGTTTACCCACATGGAGCGCCATTTCCGATGGGCGATGGGCTCTTCAGAGCCTTTTCGCGGATGAGCCAAAACGTCATCCGCATTCGTCAATTATGGACCTAGGTTGAGACCGTCTCCTTTAGCTCAGCGAGCAGAGAGTTGTTTGAGATGGCGGATTGCGGGCTCGAGTCCCGCTCTGTCAAGCAAAAGACGCAGCCCGGCGGGGTACCGGTGAGAGTGGCCACTCCCCTTTGCTTTGAGCCTCCCAGTGCCGATTTCAATGAGGCTTGTCTTGCATCTGCGGGTCGTTCAGCTTGTCATCAAGCTTCCAGGTCAAGCCAGACAGTTCCATTGCAGCTCAAGGTCTGCTGTCGTGTAAACTGGCTCCAGCTCTAGTCCCATGCTCAGAGAGCAACTCTGCCAGTGCCCAGTGGTGGCTTTGGATTTAGGTTGGGTTCCCTGAACTGCCCCGAATTTAGCATACAACAAAAAAAGCAAGCCGGGAGCAGCGCTTTCCTCACCATGCAGGGAGGTGTCTTGACACTCGGTGGGCTCTGATGTCTGCAATAGCGGTGGGCCCTGCAAACAGCATCCAGGTTGGCACCGGCTGGCAACAGCATGTGTGCAATCTCAACATGGATTCAAAAAAATTTTGAAGTTTTCCACAGCCAAGTCGAGCCAGATCAGAGCTAGGTCACAAAATCACAGTCAGATCAGAGCCAGATCACAGCCAAGTCACAGTCAGATCAGAGCCAAATCAGAGCCAGATCAGAGCCAGGTCACAGCCAAATCGCAGCCAGACCAAAGCCAACTCCGAGCCAGTCAGATCAGAGCAGCCAAATCAGAGCCAGATCAGCGTAATTACACCTTTAGTACTGGAAATGCCTCTTTTGGGGTCTTGGCTGGAATTTGCTGTGTACTTTAGTACTGGAAATGCCTCGTTTGGGTGCCAAGAGCCTACACATGTCTTTTTGCTGGGCCTGCATGAAGTTCACCGTAGTTCAAAGCATCGTTGAGTGTCGTTCACTGTCGTTCTAAGCATCGTTCACCGTCGTTCAAAGCGCCGTTCACCATCCTGCTCCCTACTACTACTACTACTACTACGACTGCTACTACTACTACTACTCCTGCTACTACTACTACTACTACTACTACTACCACTACTAGTACTATCGTTCACCGTCGTGCAAAGCATCGTTCACTGTCGTTCAAAGCATCGTACTGGTGTTGTACTACCACCCGAGAGAAGGCATTTCCAGTACTGGTGTTGTACTACGACGAAGCACAACCCAGCCAGCACTACCGCAACAACTACCAGCTGGTGACAGCTGCTGAGAAGTGCTGAGAACAAGCATGAATTCGCATGAACGGTCGATGTAATAGCATGCATTGACTGGATGGAAGATGGGATGGTTGCGATAGCTGGATGGATGTTTGCATGGTTGTGATTGGATGCTTGCGATGCTTGCAAGGATGACAATTGCATGACTCAGCAACTGCTCAATTAAGCCTCATTACAAAGCTTTGTTAGCTACATAAGCTTTTTTGAAGCGTGATTATTCAAGCCTTGGCTGATCCTTCTTTGGAGCTGCGAGGCGGTTTTCCTTGCAGAACTGGCTTCCCAGCGCCTGGTTTGTTGAGCACATTGTCCTGGCTCTAGCACATTGTCCTGGCTCTAGCACATTGTCCTGGCCCTAGCACACTGCTCTAGCACGTTGTGCACATTGTTCTGGCTATTGTCCTGGCCACGAGAGCCCGGCCTTTGGTCACCCCAAAATCTCGATTCCAGCTGGAGAGAGGGCCCAAATGACACTCTAGGGATTGAGCCCACAGATCATGTAGTGTGGGTTTGAGAGATGCATGCTTGGCCACTGAGCCATAGCCAGGTTGCTGATATTTTGGGTACGGCACGCTATTTGAGGGCAGGGCGGCTGTGTTCGCAGGCGCTTTGGTGCCATAGGTGTTGTGGGTGCAATGCCTGGTCGGAGGCCTGGAAATCGCTCGTCGATCGATTCGATTCGATTCCCGAACTACTACTACTACTACTGCTACTACTGCTACTACTACTACTACCACGACTACTACTACTACTACTACTACTACTACTACTACTACTACTTTGTACTATGACCCTCCATTACAAAGACCAATGGAGCTTCGCTCCATTCGTCTTTGTAGTAGCAGCAGTGTAGCACTACTACTACTACTACTGCTACTCCTCTGTATTAACTAGATATACAATTTCCACCGCCGTTCGAGGCCGAGCACGAGGTGAGAGGGCCCGTGGGGAGCTAACGGAAGGGGGGGAAGCGGTGTGGCCGGCTTCCTGTACGTACCCCCCTTACCGTCCGGGCGGCGGTTGAAATCACTTCTGCTTACTACTTCCATACTGCTGCTACTATACTAGTACTACTAGTACTACTGCGCTACCGCTACTGCTACTGCTACTGCCACGGCTGCTTGTACCTTGTACCAGTACTAGTATTTGTACTAGAACCAGTACTACCATGAGCACCAATGTTGTTGTAAGATAAAGCATGCATATTCCTTGGAAAAAGGACAAGAAGAAAACAAAACGATAACATGAGTTTAGGGATAAGGATTTTAATACGGGGTTATCATGCANGGAAAAAGGACAAGAAGAAAACAAAACGATAACATGAGTTTAGGGATAAGGATTTTAATACGGGGTTATCATGCATCCCCCAATTGGTTCTTTCACCCGACACGTTCTGGCTTCCTAAAGCGGGTCTCGCAAAGACTACAACAGGACCCGCGGAAGGACAGATAGTGTAATGTGGCGAAAACACCCTGCGGAAGGGTTCTGCGGAAGCAAGTGGTTCCAAAAACCCGCGCGGAAGCACCCTTTCGCACGGCGGAAGGGATGCGGAAGGGCTTTGCGGAAGAGGGATTAATTTCCTTTAGCTTTTGGTTGGAATAAAAACCAAAGCTCACATGGGAAGCCATGGACTCATCCTCATGGTCACTCACTCACCACAAACACTACACTCACACACCACACATGCACACATCATGCACTCACCCTCATGGTCACTCACGCACCATACACAGTCTAAGACGCTCACACACCACACGCGACTAAACGCATTCTCCAGACTGCTCTGTGGGAGGCCACGCGCACTCGCTTGCTCACACCCACGTATGCACTCAATCGTGCACGCGCTCACTCGCTCACTCACACACTCACTTACTCCTTCAGTCATTCACTCCTATTCACTTCTGCACTTTTTACGAAAAGATAATCTTCACATGTGGGGTTATCCGGTCCTTTAATTTGTTTGTACGTACACATTCATCCACACACGTAGGTAGTATAGGTATTGGTGGGTCCGGTAGGCAGGTCCATAGGTAGGCTGTGTGTATGAAGGCATTATCATTATGCATGTATGTACGTACACATGTGTGCATGTATGCACGCATGTATATACGCACATGTCTAGACATATTGTGTCGTATGTACGTGTGTATGTACGCATGTCATATGTATGTCTGTCTTTGTTGTAAATATGTGTGTATGTCTGTATGTATCAGTTACTTGTTATTAGTGCAGACCGTGCCAAGGTGTCTAAGTTTATGTTAATGCATACATGGCATGTTTGCATATGCAAGTACATATGTATATGTATACATACATGTGTACATACATGTATATGTATATACACAAACATGTTCACATATATACATATATATGCATGCAGGTATATGTATATTTGCACACAAGCATACGCATAGATTTCTGTATGTGTACTCTGTGTGTGTATGTGTACATATATAAGTTTGCATGTGTATATGTATGTTTGCATATGTACACATACACACATACCAATAGTTCTGTTCTATCGGCCTGTGTGCACACGTACATACATACATACATACGTGCATGCATACATACATACATACATGCGTATGTATGCATGTACACATAGAGATATCTCTACATATGCGACGAATATATTTAGCTGGATTATATACACGTAAATAGATAGAAAGTAGTGCAGTGCAGTGTAGATCGGCAGAGCATAAGCTTGCAAGCTTGCGGCAAGTCCTTTCACAAGAACCATGAATGCAGACGCAGAAACATTGGCTGCGCTGGGACGAAGGTTGCACCAGAGGTATAGGTTTGCCAAGTAGAGTTTCGGCGGGCTCTAAGCTGTCATGCAAGCGACGAGGTGGGCGACTTGAGAGTCAGGCGCGAAGCACTCGGCCGGCTTTGCTGCGCTTGAAACCTCTGCTCCCACCACTGGACCATTCCCAGCTCTGAACGATTTCTCCATTTGCGGCAGGTTCCTCTGCACGCCGGAAAGCGATGCCACCGTCGTTGCCGTCCAGTGCCAGAAGGACGGAGCAGATAAAGAGGGGGACGAAACCGACCCAAAGATCTTGCACACACCGGCCCGTTGCAAGCGCTCTCTCTGCCTTGAAGCTGGAAAAAGTACAAGTGTAGGACCTGCCACAAGCTACAGTCGTTTTGAAGCTCTGTACTTCGCAGTGAACATCTCACCTCATGCCATGAGCAACAGTTGTTGCTTGACTCGCCGGTGTCTTTGCAGGACAAGCTCGAGACGTTTGTCCCGTACCGTGTAGTCGCCCAAGCACCATGCGATGATGAGCGACAGGCGGGAGCAACTTGGAGTTCGAAGTCGGCCTGACTCTGTCCGACAGCTCACACGGCAGACGTTAAACCCAGAAGTACAGTTCTTCTGCGAGGAGCGGCTCAAGCTTGTCGAGGAGGGTGACAAGACCTGGAGGGACCGCCTTTGTATTTTGCCGAGCTTCGTTGCCTTGGAAGTTTAAAGGCTCACGAGCGTACGCACAGCCGGCTGCTCGGCCGGTTGTGCTTGCTACCGCTTCGCAAGTTTGATGAATGTGTGTGCGACAGCATTTCGGCGTGGGGAAGCGAAAGGATAGGAGCTGTTCTGGGAGAGGCCTGGAGGTGGTAGCCGAGCCGGGAAGCAGAGCCGGACTTTGAAGGAAGTGCGCCGAGACGGCAACTGCTGCACCGGCGGAGCTGTGGCCTCGGATCTCCGAAACCTTCCGGACACTGAGAAATGTTTCGAATAACCGGTAGCCGGTAGAAGGATTTGAGCGGCATTCGCCGGCGATTACTCAAACCACACATGCAGACATGTCTTTCCAATCTCTCCACATGAACCTGTCAGCGGAAACCGCTAAACTAAGATGGTGGCTCAGGTCGCAACTTGCTGCTGCTGCCCATGTGGCATGGCAGCAAAAGCTTTCGAGAAAGAAGCGAGCCCGCTTGAATTCAAATTTTAAGGTGTGGGTTTGAGGGCCGTTTCAAGAGTTTCTAGGAGCCGAATGCGGCTGTGTAAGACAATACCCAGGCGACTTATTTCTAGGGATGGGCAGCTCGAAGCCTCACCACATGCACTCGTCAACCTGGTCGGCCAGGCTGCTGTTGTTGGAACCGAACGGCAACTGGAGCAATGATGGTGAACCTACCAGGAGCTATATGATGGTAATGTGTGCGGTGGTGGATGGTAGAAGACACATACATCTACACTTGCCAAAGTTAAAACGAAGTTCTGAGTTGTTATGATTATCGTTATTATTGCCATTCTTGATACGATTACCACTATTACTATGATATATATATAGCTTCTACTAGTACAATGGAAGCTGAGGCAACACCCTCGCTTGCCTGACGTCTCAGGAGGTAATCACGGAGGCAGGGCAGAGTTCAGCCCTGTCGTAGCTTCGATCAGCTCAGGCTGTCCTAAGTGCGGTGGGAAACCCTCGCAAGCTGAATAGGGCCTGTTTCTTCGGTTCTCCTGTAACCCCCGGTCTAGGCTAGTGGTCATGGCTGAGAGGCACCCAAATGCTTGTGAGAGGAGTGCGAAACATGATGGCATTCGAAGTTTGTGCCGCAACGAAGGTTGTGCCATTACTGTCATCTCATAGGCACGACTCTGAATAGTAAAAGGCGCAATTCTGGCAGGAGATCTTCTACGTTTCAGATTCCATGGAACCTCCTGAGAAGCCTTTCCGCAGGGCCTGGCACTCAGCTCTGATAATAGTAATTTACCAAGAAGAATAACCGGGAGATTGCTGGAAGCCCAGGCGGTCTCGCGGAACCCATGGCTGCTGTGGAACTGGCGTCTCTTGGGCTGGCTGCTTATGTGCGCCTGACCACAGGAGAGAAAAGCGAAGATCCTTGGGTTCATGACAGGCACTCATACACAAAGTGCATCACTTTCTCAAGGTTCCCGCTGAGAGCAGGTTGCATAGTATGTTTTGCAAGGTGCCAAAATTGTTCTGATTCTGCATGTGCCAAACCACGTCGCCAGGTACTTCTCCTTGCATTTTGCTTTGCCAGTCCTGGAGAATCTCTTCGAGGGACTGGGGCTTCAAAGGCGGGGCTGGCCATGGCATTGTTAGTACAGAAGAGCATAGGATACTGTAGCATGGGATAGGATAAGATAGTATAGTAGAGTATGGGACAGGATAGGATAGTAGTGATCATCTGCCACGCGTAGCTTTGAGCGCGCCTGGTGGTGTACCCTGCACGCCAGCCCGCCGATCGTCACGCCGCAGCCTTGCAGGCTGCCAAACGCAGTGAACATGCTGATGCTGACGCTTGTTTTGTGGTCATTAGTCGTCGCAGCCACGACCTTGGATCCGTGAAGTGGCAGGGACGGTGTTACGCGAACCTTTCCCTTGGAGACACTCATATACTTCCACGTGCTATCACGTGCTGTGTCACCCAGCTACTCCTGTGTCATCATGTAACTATGCTCAACACGGTCTGACAGAAGTCCCAACTAGACAAAGTCTGCGTGGTGGACGCAGATCAAAACCGTCCACCAAGAAAGCCTAAGAAAGCGCAACGCCAGTGAAAGATGTCCAAAGGGTCAAGACCCAGCCAGGAGTCACTCCACCAACCCGCGGGCACAAGACTGAGTCAAGTCTCCCCTCCTCCCAGCATCTGCCGAAGCACGGCAGCATGCAGATGGTTGCAAGGCCGAAGGAAAGCCGCCAAAGTACAACCACTGGAACAGACTTCTAGAAGGCCCGAACACACGAGGGCCATCCAGGAATCGATGGGAAGCTGTGGCAAAGTAGGCAAAAGCAACATGCGCGCACACGTCGTGGGTTTTTCTGTAGGTGACAAGTTTTGGGTCGTATTGAGTCTGAGCGCAGCCCCGTTCAGACCCTCAATGAGGTCGCCTATGCCTGCTACCGTCCCAGCATGGGCATCAGGCCTTGCGCCCAGATCCTTGACATGGCACAGCACAGGGAATCGAAGGAGCCAAGCTTGCTTGGTGATGCAGCAAGGTACTGCCTCATGGTTGCGATCATCGTGGGCATACCGGTCATCTACAATCAGATGAGTACTTCTCCGAGCTGAAGGCAAGCGCCCAGCACTGGCTTAGAAGGTGAGTTCTTTGACTCTGCTCATGATGCACGTAAAATAGTATAATATATTCTATGATAAAATTGATTCTATATTATGTCATATTATTAAATTATGTTAGCTTGCCGACCTGAGCCGACAAGGAGCCTGGCATGCTGGCCTCTGGAAGTTGATTGCGAGCACTTCAGGTGGAAAAGATGGCTGAGTTTTCAGGGAAGCTTGTTAATACAGGGGCCTTCATAATTACCTAACGATTTTGGGGGTTCCTTATTATACTTATAGTACAATGGGCCCCGAAGCCCTATTCTAACTGTTAAGGCCCCTGTAGTACCCTGGACGCGCAGAGGTTCCCCCTGTCCCAGTTGCGGTGGTGGGACATTTCGCATCAGGGCACATGGAAATGCATCTTCGCTGCCTCCTCTGGCTCACGCAGTTTTGTTTTTTAAGCCACCAGGGCAAGGCCCAAAGTCCAACTGGTGTCCATCATGCACATGCAGCAGGCCCGAGACATCCTGGGACTAGGACCACGCCAAAGAGTCAGAGGACGTCGGGGAGATTCGAGTTCGTCGAATGCTAGACCCCCGTCGTGTTCTTCTCTTCCACACTTCTGCAGGCCAGCCAGCTAGGCCAGCGGCCGCTGCCACATCGGCGCAGGCTGGATAATGTTGTGATGACCGAACCTACATGCAAGGATACATACATGTAATAACTACTAACATTACTGTTTATTTTTATCGTTGTCTTTGCTATGATTAGCATCACTGTTATTTGGTATTGTTATCACATGAGACGCAGAACTGCCAAGGCGCTGGGGGGCCGCTGTTTTGGGCCTTGCCGTGGTTGGGGCGCGTGAGTCCCAGCAGTCGAGAACCTGCGGTTTAGGGCTTGAGCGCTTAGGGGTTCAAGGTATGGGGTTTTAGGATTTGGGGTAGGGTTTAGGGTTTGGGGTTGGGAATCTGCTTAAGGCTGCTGGAGTTGATTTAGGGGTCTTAATCGCTACAAGTAGCATGGGGTTGGGTTTTTCATACTATGTGAGCATGTTGCCTCAGCCAAAGTTTGCCTAAGCGTTTTAAAGGCAACATCTTTTGAACTTCAAGCGTGTGCTCGACGCCAGATTGAGCAAGGTCTGCCCAGGTCTTCGTTGCCCCCGTGGAGGCATCGCGAGTATGGAGTAGGAGTAGCAGTGTTTTCAGTGCCAGAACCCCTACGTTCGGACAGTCATGGCCATCATGCCGTGAATGCTTGCATTTGCTGCATCTGACTGTGCATCTGTTTCACTGTGTCTGCACTGTAACAGGCCAGCTACTAAAAAAGATAGGCGCCATGTTGCCGTGATGCGGCGCGATTAAGTCCTGCACAGCTGCAACGCCCTGTCGTCTTCTTTGCCTCCAAGCCGCAATCTCTGCCACATGTCTCTAAATTATGAGTGTCTAGGACCCTACGGCGAAGACTCGCACAAAAGTCCTTCTACTATGGACAGTCATGTCGGCAAGTGCGGGCACTGATGAAGTTGGGATTGCACTTCCGCCGATCGTTGGTTGTCCGAAGCCGAAGTCCGTCACCCAAGCCCTGCACCCCCCTCCCAACTTGCGTCAGGCATCCAGGCGACAGAGACAGCCATCGGATCTGACGACTTTGGGAACCTTGGGGCTGAGTCATGGGCTAAGGCACTGGAGGTACACTTTTTCTCTTTTCTGGGGCACCGAGACCTTGCCGAGGTCCGTTGCTGCTGGCAGCTCCTGCAGAGGTCCTGGGTCCTCCCTGGCAGCTCTGTCTTTGCATGTTCTGTCAGATGATGGTGGAACTGCTTCTCATTCTCATGCTTCCGCCCCATCAGCAGATGCTGCTGACTGGCTCATTCTAGAAAGTGCACCCGTCTATTCACACGGAGACGGTAGATGCATACATCCCGGCTGGGATTGAACGAGAAAGCAACACCGAGGATGTTTATCGTGTAGCAGCGGCTTATCCTGCTTTAGTATAGTCATACAAGTATCTGGGTTATACACCTGTGCGGAGGAGGCACGGCTACAGTATCTATCAAGCCCAGTACACCAACATAACACACTCCCGGTTTGGTGTGACAGTGCTCATGCACACGTGCTTCGCGATGCAATGTCGTCGATGAAGCTTCGCATGCGCCTCAAGTACTGCCCAGATGACAGATTGCCATGCCAAATTCCGCTTCTGATGGTGCTGCGACATCAGGCCCAGGCCAGCAGTATTCAATACTTCGCGACCAGACAAAGCAAGTCACTGTCGGAGCAAGAAGCACGAAACCTTCATCGCATCACAGGCTTCACAACTTAATGCTAAGGTCATGGCAAAGGAGCGTGGGACACGTGCTCCAGGCACTTGCCAAGGTGGCCTGGGAGCAGGAAAGGCATGGAAAGATATGGTAGCATGTTTGCCATGAAGACGTTGCAGGAGATGGATTATGCTGCCTTAAGGCATAAGCCTTTAAGCCTGCGTAAGCCTCCTGCCTTCAATTCTTCGTGGTGTCAGAGCCAGCAGGTGTGAGTGGGCTTTGCCTTCTATTCGCAGCATGCGCGATGCTGCTGAACCAGGCTGTACGTTTTAGGGCAACCAGTCAGATCATTGATCGCAGTCGTGTGGTTCATGGGTCTTGCAAGGGTTGGTCTTGAGACCTTCAGGCTTCCTCATCTCAGTTCAGACCCAGCAGCGGTCTCGAGGTGTTCCTCGCCATGATCTTCCCACTTTCCGATGGCGAGGCTCCTGAACAGAACCAGCCAGATTCTTAGCCTGAGACATTTCAGGAAGGCCAGAACTCAAGCCATTTCCATGTCGCACCGAAGACCTGGTAGACCTCGGTTCGGCCGAACCTTGGGAGATCCAGCCTTCACGCGGTCCGTGAAGGCCCGCTGCTCAGGCTTTCCGCAGATCCGTCGCTGAAGTTGAAGCCTGCGAGCCTTGCTCCGGGCTTCAGCGGCTGCGGGGCCCGGGCCCGGGCCGGCTCCCCGGGCATCGCAGAGCCGGAGGCCGATGTTTGGCCGGGCTCCCTGCTGGTCCTTTGATCTTTTTGGCGATGAATCCTAATCCCAATCCTTTTGGGGGAAGAAGCTAGGAGGGAAGGAGGGTCGATGAATCGAAATGGAGTTCAAACTTGTCATGCAGGAAGCCACAGCATGGAAAGACATTGCCAATCCGCTGGCGAAGCTTTCACCGGCATCCTTGCGACTTGTCGGGAAGTGCGAGGGGATGCTCCCGCTTCTAGATCTTGTGATATTTAGCTATTGACAAGTTTAAAGTAACCACCTTACAGTGAACCCAAGTTTAGGACCCTGGTTTGGAGGAGAACTCACACTTGAGCTGGGCCAGTGCAAGTTTGTATGGAAGGGATTGCTCGAAACGGGGAGTGAAGTATGACCAAGAACCCTCGAGGGGACCCTCATTCGTTGCCCTGGTGTAGAACAATCTGTCTCGCTGGCCCAAGGAGGGTGCTGCCCAGACCAGAGGACAGAGCACTACCCCAAGCCCTGAACTTTTGGGGTTAAGGTTTTCGGGCAGCCTGGCTTCTCTTCAGCCTTTAACGCACGTTACAGCATCAACAGCATCAATCCATCCTCCCTGCCCTTTGATAGATGGCTGCCGGTTGCTCTTCCTCTGTTTTTGTGCGGCCGGCACGTCATGAAGAGATCAATTTGGTTTCTGAGTTTTCGTGGCAGCGTTTTGCCAGGTGCTTCCGGCCTACCTACCGAATATTTCTACTACATTGCAAGTTGCAGCCAAGAGCACAAAAGCCTCGATATGTTTCAGATTTCTGGAAAGGACAATGCGCCTACAGGGCATCATTGGCTGACCTTCGGCATGTCTTCCATCAAGCGGCCGAAGGCTAACCCATGGGAGTTTTTTCTGAAGCAACGGTTGAAATACTCACAACAAGTATGTCGGGTGAGTTCTCCTCCTCGCCGACGCCGTCGTCGGCGGGCGCCGCAGTGGGTTCGCATTCGTCGTGGGGTAGTAGTGCTGCTGCCGGTGCTGGTGGCACTTGGGGCCGCAGTCGCAGTAGCAGCAGCAAGCAGTAAGGGTGGTAGTGTTGGTAGTAGTCGAAGTCGTCGTCGTAGTAGTAGTAGTAGCAGTAGCAGTAGTAGCAGTAGTAGCAGTAGCAGCAGTAGTAGTAGCAGCAGTAGTAGCTGCAGTACTTGTAGCAGTAGTGGCAGTAGTAGTAGGAGGAGGAGCAGTAGTAGTAGTAGTAGTAGTAGTAGAGGTAATAGTCGTAGTAGTAGAAGTAGAAGTCGCAGTAGCAGTAGCAGTAGCAGTAGCAGTAGCAGCACTAGCAGCAGTAGCAGCAGCAGGAGTGGTACAGTAGCAGTAGTGGCAGTCGTGGTAGCAGTGGCAGTGGCAGTGGCAGCAGCAGCAGCAGCAGCAGCCAGCAGCACAGATGATGGCAGGGGCCACCAGCACCCGACAGAAGCAGCGAATGACAAGCAAACACAAAGAATCTTGATGTCAATGTCTCTACGTGACCCCTGAGGCATCATATTTGGAGATCACCTTGTCCAGGCTGTTCAACGTATTGGATCTGGAAGAAGCCGCAACTGCGATAATTGTGCATTTAGCAGACTTCGACGAGGAATGGGTGCTGAATACAGCCGGCAAGCTGAATGAAGGATTCACCGACGAAGTCTTGGAGGGCGACTTGCATGTCATACATGCGCCGCGTGATATCTACCCGCTGAAACAAGCCAATGTGGAAGCTTTCCGACTATCTGGTTTCAAGCAGACTGAACTGAACGACAGATACACTAGACACGCGGATGCTGCAACTGATCGCGTGTCCTACAGATCTGCCACGGGCATGCATCTTGTCAGCATTGATCTGCGCTGTTTTGCGTGGTGGCGTTCGTTGGGGAGGAGGCGGGGGGGTGCCTTCAGGTACGTCCTGGTCTGGTGTGTTCAAAGAACCAGAGCCTGGGCTGTCGACTGGCCTCTGGTTTTTAGCTTTTCACTAGGTTGCCATCAACAGAAAAGTACGATTTACTGCATTTTGTTGGCAACCAAGCAAACCAAGACGTGGTTCATCGGCGCTGGGTGCTGCTCGCGTCGCAGGATGTGGAGGCCGCTCAGTCAACAGGCCCGCATGCACTCCTACAAAACTACCGCCGGTACTAAGTCCAGGTTTTTCGAGCCACTGAGTCTAGAATCTAGAAGGCATCTTGCACTATTGCCAAGTCCATGGAGCGATGGTCGGAAGTTGACACATCATGCCCGCATCGCACTGCAGGCTGGCGAGGATAAAGACAGTAGTATAGATGTGTATGTATGTATGTATGTATGTGTATGTACACACATTTACATATGCATATATATATGTATATGTGTATGCACACAATACTATAGCTGAGGTTAGTTGTTCTTCTAGTCATCACTATTGTCAAGAATGTGTTGATTCTTATCATGAGTAGAGAGATCAGAATAGCGTGATATACACGGGTTTGCGATGGCTTTAGTATGGTGCATGGGTGGCGGTGAGGGTGGCTTGAACCAGGAGATTGCAAAGCTCATGCTCGAGCACCAGAGGAGTTGGAAGTTCTGGACAGCGGCCGTCATCTTGAAACACAAAGCCCCTTTAAACAATCCCGAAGCCCTTAGCCGCCTACACCCTTTTTGGGGGAGGCCGCGCAGAGTTTGTTCGGGATTTGAGAGCTGTGCGATTGACCTCCTGGGCTCTGTTTTCTCCTATGAGGGTTAATCCTGATTTCGAGCCCAAGCGATATCGTCTTTATCGCACTAGACTTAATCGGGATCCCATGCACTCGGTCATTTGAACAAGCGCGGAGGACGAGAGTGTGCGAGGCTGGGAGGAGAAGTTGGATGGTCAGTGGATCAAGGCCGCTGCTGTCAAGCTGTCGCATTTCGTGAATGAGAAGGGCGTGCTGCTCAAGTTTGGTGACAGCCCGAAGAGAACTTGGTGGCGGACGAAGCAGAATCTGGACTATACATTCCTGATGTGGTACGCATCGAACATGTCGGAGTACTATATGCAACTGGAAGATGATGTCCATCCGGTTCCAAGCTTTGCTGCCTTCGTGCGGAGTGCCCTCGAAAGGTCCTTGATTGGCAACCCCTGGGTTATGGCCTCCTTTTCAGGCCTGGGTTTCATCGGCAAGTTGTTCAACAACACACACCTCCCGAGTTTGGCGAATTTCTTGCTCACCTTCAGCAGCCTGGTGCGCAAGAATCTCCCTCAGAGACTTCCGGAGTTATAGATGTCACCACGTCTTTTCTCCGCCCAGCAATACTAATACTAGTACATACGGTGTCCAGCCTTAGCCTCATGGCCGTTCCTTAATTGCCCGCCACTCATTGGGATACATGTGTGGCCTGTGTGAATGCGGAGTTTAAGACTCTGCCGAAAATTTTGACTTTGTCAAAGCAGCATCAACAACGCCGACTTCAGAAGAGTGTGCTACTTGCCCAGGCTATCCGTAGTAAACGTTGATTTCGCAAGGTGTTCATTGCTTGTTTGCTCGACCTTTACGTTTGGCGGGTAGGGGGAGTGGGCCACAACTTGCGAAGGCTCTGCCCGTGGCTATATTTCTTGGACTGTATGATTCTTATTCCATACACTTGTGCACATGCGTGTTTTTCAGCGTCGCAGGAGAGTCCATTGTAATCTGGCTCCTGAGGCGAGGAGGCCCCTTGCGACTGGCTGGTTTGGTGCTGGATCGATGTTTGGAGCTCTACTCCTGCAGCTTGACATCACTTGAAAGGTCCTTCCCTTGGTCCCCCCCGCAGTTGCTTGCAAAGCCCAACCTGGGAATTGCATGTGAGAAGTGAAGCAGCATGTGGATTCGGACCAGAAATCAGTATCTGCTTCCTTGCAAGAGTTTCTGGAGTTCACGTGCCGCATGGGCATCGAGAGAGTGCCTTGGGGGTATGGAGCAGTCTCTCTTGCCAGAGGCCCCTTCCACATACCCGAGCCAGTACAGCCAGGTGCAACAGATACTACAGAGGTCAGAATAATGACCAAGATAGTATCCCCTCATAGTCCCTCTATAATTGTAGCATTCTATACCCCGAGACCCCTTGCTAATTGTTCTCGCCCTGACCTACGGGAGGATCCGTAAAGTAAGGCTTCTGCTGCGGTTTCCTTCGTGATGTCCTGTAAGGTACGCTTTAGTTGTATTTGCCGCGATTTTACGGGTCTACTTTCTGAATCCTCCCGAGGGTCTGGGTACTAGCCTCAATGTGCAAGGGTCGAATCAATCGTAGAGATACTGCCGCTGGCAAAGCCAGGCATGCTCTAGTCAAGGGAAGAAACTGCAGCTGCTGCCGCCCGTCATCGCACGAGTATTTTCATCAGCAAGCGCCATCTTCGTAGTGAGACGTTTCTTTTCGATTTTCAGAAGGCACGTTTGCATTAATGCAACGAGGCACGGCGTGGGCAAGGTAGCTCTGCCTTAGAATGCATGTGAGGTAACTGCCGATCTACCCCAAGACGTGGAGAAGGACGCCAACAAGAAGGCCCGACTGATCTGGCATCATGTGTAAAAGATGCAGAAAAAGCAGGTCCTTCGGTGCTTTCAGGCCGAGGCCGCCAAGAAGGGACCAGAGGCCGTGAAGAAGCTGCCGGCGCTGAGGAGCGAACTCTCCACGTATTACCTGGACAAGTCGCTGCCCCGGGTCTTCCTGTTGGATGAGGCAAGGGCTCCCGGGCTCCCTATGCTTCATAGCCAGGGCCAGGGCCAGGGCGTCTCTTCGATATTTCTTGCAGTCTTGGTCTCAGTTGCTTCAGCTTCAGATCTCATCTTGTCCGTGCACGGCACCTGGACCTATAGCCGCTCCACGGCCGCCGCTTTTCTCGGTGTTATCAGTCAAAGCACGACATCAAATTGCAAAGCATCTGAACAGGTTTGTGCGTGTGTGCATGCGTGTTTTCATGGATCAGTGTCCGCCTTGGCATCCGGCTATTCTGAAGACAGAGCCTGTTTACACCTGTGATTCGGACTCGCCCAGAACTCAACTGCACGGCCGCTCAACAGCTTCGTAGAAAAGCATGAGGAGTTTGACACAGTTCAACTGAAGCAAAGTTGGCCTTTTCCCTTCCGGAGCAGGAGTGCGAGACGAGCCTTGAGCAAGCAGACCTGAAAGTAGGAAGTATATCGAACTTACAGGTTTGACATGCTTCAGGTACTGTGGCTTTGTGCACTTCTAAGCGCAAGAAGCCCCGACCTGCTGACTTGGGATCCGGCATATAATCGAATCAAGACCAGCGGCTGCTCAGACAGAGTTTCGGAGGTGTTTCAAAATGCCTCAAAGCCCAAGATCGACGCAAATGGTGTTTCCAGCTCAAGCTACTTGGCGCGAAAGTTGCAGAATCCCGACGGAAGTGCGTAGCGTTCGAAGAGCACAGGCCTTAGGGGACTGAGGACGCAGGAATCGCTCAGCAATGATTACTCAAGCCATCCCAGATGTCACAGCCAGAGCAGGAGGAGCAGGAGTCAGAGTAAGAGTACGAGCAACAGCAGGAGCAAGAGCAGGAGTAAGAGCAAGAGTAGGAGTAGTAGTAGTAGTAGCAGCAGCAGCAGCAGGAGTAGTAGTAGTAGTAGTAGTGGTAGTCGTAGTAGCAGTAGTAGTAGTAGTGATGGTCGCAGTAGTAGTAGTCGTCGTCGTAGTAGTAGTCGTCGTAGTAGTCGTAGTAGCAGTAGCAGTAGTAGTAGTATTCAGTAGTATTCAGCAGTAGTAGTAGTAGTAGTAGACGTAGTAGTACACGTAATAATAGTAGTAGTAGTAGTAGTAGTAGTACACGTAGTAGTACACGTAGTAGTAGCAGTAGTAGTAGTAGTAGTAGTAGTAGTACGCGTAGTAGTAGTAGTAGTAGCAGTAGTAGCAGTAGTAGTAGCTAGGGTTAGGACCTGCAAACAACTCGAAATGTGAAACGAAGCCCCTTACATTTATTCTTTGAGGGGTTTTCGAGGCTTGAGAACACCCGAGTTATAGAAACTAACCACCCAGCCAAATTTTGCAATGACGCTAAGATGCTGGGTGCCCTTCATTTCTTAGCTAGTAGGCGTTGTAGTAGTAGTAGTACGCGTAGTAGTAGCAGTTGCAGTAGCAGAGGTTAGGACCTGCAAACAACCCGAGATGTGAAACGAAGCCCCTTACATTTATTCTTTGAGGGGTTGTCGAGGCTTGAGGTACCCGAGTTATAGAAACTAACCACCCAGCCAAATTTTGCAATGACGCTAAGATGCTGGGTGCCCTTCATTTCTTAGCTAGAAGGCGTTCCAAATTTTGGGTTGTTCGGCTCACGTAGACCCTATGTTTCTTATCCAACCATTTATACAGCGATCGCGTAGTAGTAGTAGTAGTAGTAGTAGTAGTAGTAGTAGTACTAGTACTAGTATGTGTAGTAGTAGCAGTAGTAGTAGTGGTAGTAGTAGTAGTAGTAGTAGTAGTAGTAGTAGTTAGTAGTAATTAGTAGTAATTAGCAGTAATTAATAGTAATTAGTAGTAGTTAGTAGTAATTAATAGTATTTAGTAGTAATTAGTAGTAATTAGTAATGATCAGTAGCAATCAGTAGTAAGTAGTAGTGACTAGTAGTAGAAGAAGTAGTAGTAGTAGCAGCAGAAGTAGTAGTAGTAGTAGTAGTAGTAGTAATTAGAAGTAACTAGTAGTAATAAGTAGTAGTAGTAGTAAGTATAAGTAGTAGTAATAGTAGTGGTAGCAGCAGCAGCAGGAGTAGTAGTAGTAGTGGTGGTGGTACAGAAGTAGTAGGAGGAGTAGTAGTAGTAGAAGTAGTAGTAGTCTTCAGTAGTAGTGGTAGTAGTAGTAGTAGTATTCAGTAGTAGTTTTAGTAGTAGTAGTAGTAGTGCAAAGTGTCAGTAGCAGTAGCAGGTTCCTCTTTCAGAGCCTAGTCTCTTCGTTGCGAGCATATGCATGCCAAGGATATCCCAAGGCAACGGTCGAAAGTACCATGAAGACGTACCAGGCGGAAGGTTCGGCCAAACGGCTCCTATGCCCCAAGAATAATCCGATCTCATGTTCCATGGAGACTCTCGGAGCATAGGTCTGAAGGGTCGAAAGACTGCCCGCTCATCCCAAGAACTGACCCAAATTCCGCCCCTGTCAGCACTACACTCCTCAAGCTGCCTACCCACCGGGCGACCCACTGGGATTCTGGTCGGCGGATACGTGCTCAGAGAAGGATAAGGATGACTTATCTTGTGCAAGGCAGAAGTACTTCAGCGCCTTGGCAGTCGAAACTGTAAAGGAGCTGCGGGCGAGCTATGTCAATCCCAAGAGTTTAACTTGTCTCAACTACTAAGCAATCTTCGGGTGCTCAACTCATGCAAGGACTCAAGCTGAACGACGCCTTCTCAGCAAACAAAGCCCAGGTTATCCTTCGTCAAGGCCGCAAGGACCACGAGGCAGACTTCATCCGAAAGGGAGAATTACGAGTTTCTCATAGGAGCGACTGTAGCGACCCGAGCAAACTCAAAGACATCTCCGAGCCAGAGGAGGTCTGGGAAGGCAAGCTGGAAAGTGTAACATGCTTGGACATCGGTCTGCGTGAAAGCCAAACCGCGTGGGTCTCGATCCGGGAGATAGTGTTGCAGAGTCTCGACGTCGAGAAGCAGACTTCGACTCCGACAGCTTTGCCGGAGGAGCCTCCGCCGAAAGCAGATGTACAGTATTCGCTACAGCATGCGTTGTTGGCAGCACTTGTTGGTTTTGCTGCAGGCGCTGTTGCCTGGCTTGCTGTTTGGGCCTGCCAGTGTGCTTGTCGCGATGTGACAGCAGCTTCCGGGCTACTGAGTTGGTGGACTCTGTACTACCTCGTCGCACTTGACATTCTCATCTACTTCTTCGTGACTCCCACCGAATCTTCCAACCCACCGGTGGCAGTCCGTCAAGCTTTCAGCATGCCTCGGCCTGCGCCCCCGAGGCGTTTGCAGGTTCAGTCCGTCTGCAAGTCGGGAGAACCTCGCAAAGAAGCACTGGCTCTCGATTGGCGCTCTATGGGCTCTGGAATTTTGAGCATCAGTCCCCAGAAGTTGGTGCATCTTGGCCCTGGTCCAGATCCCCGGGACCCCAAACAGGTCCAACGTTCAAGAGGCCTCGTTTCTGTTGGATTTATCCTTGATCCGACCCTCGAGCTCGCCGCGAGCATCCTCGAAGGGCTGCTCAACGCGGGCGACGGGGCCGTGATTGGGATCCTCGTGGCTCACGGTTCCTCAGCTGCGCAGAGCGCGCAGCGCCAGAGCTTGCTTCAAAGTGTCCTGACCTGAGGGGGGAAGAGGGCTGGTTCGGGGGGTGCTGTCAGTCAAAGGCCGCCGAGAGCTTCAAGGATCCGGCATGTACTTGCATGTACTTGGCGGACGGTTGTTTTGTTTTCATGGTGGCGGTTTGTATGTTTCGGTTGTTTTTGTCGCGTTCTCGTCGTGAATTGGACGCAGTCTTCGAGAGAAAGAGGCTTCAGCAGCCTTGGTACTTGTCGCGCTTTGCATCATGAGGACGACAGCCACTGTTATTTCGAGGCATAATGGTCGTACATGCGTCTGTGCAACGTTATGGCATCTTATGACTCATTTTACCCGCAACCCTAAACCCTAAACCCTAGATTTTGCCATGATACTTCGAAGACCGCTTGAAGCCGGCAAAGCGCTTTGGGCTCACAGGGCGGCAGCCTCTTGCGTGTTCTGTAATATGGGGGCCTAAATAATTACCAGTCCTACTTTGGGGGGTTCCTTATCATAACTACAGGTATAAGAGACCCCAAAACCCTGACTTGTTAAGGCCACTATAGTAGAGGGTCGTGAAGGACCGAAGCCAAAACGTAGTGATGCTGTCGGAACCCAAGGCATCGGGGACGTGCTGCGGAAGTTGAGTCCGGACAAGCAAATGCTTGTGCACCTATTGGATCCTTCACCGGATTTATACCCAGAGCCTTCCCGCCGCCCTGACAACATCAATCTGGCGCTGTTGATCCAGTTTCTGCGGCCGCTGGCTGAAACCTTTATGTCCCTGGAGTGGGGAAGTCCGTTGGCCCAGGATTACCCAATGCTCATTCAGAGGCACGTAAACCTCCTGACTTCCCAGAAGGTCCCTTGGCTCTGCATCCATTTCAGTAAATTCGGTCATCATCGCAAGCTCATCCGCTCCAAGATCTTGCACCGGTGGATGGACGCTGGGCTTAAAAGGTACTTTAGTGTAACTTGAAGGTCCATAGGAACTGCGATGAAGGGTGACTGAACCAAGATGGTGCATGGCAGTAGCCTCTGGGCACTGGACGCCTTGTCCCAAGCTCATATGTGCACGGCATTGAAGGGAGCTCAAGGGTTTTAGGCTTTCTCGAGTAGGGTTTTACTTCCCGCTTCGAGTGCAGTCTTGTATGTTATGCTTCCTACCGAGGAAATGCTGGTGATGTTTCCTCAAACACCAGCAGACGCATTGTACTGGGACTTCGTTGATGTTGTTGGCAATCAGACAGTGCCCAAGGCTCTCGCATTAGGCTCGCAAGGGATCCATTCTCTGGCGTGGATGCAATGCGAATGGGAGATGGCAAATAGCATTCATTGAACGTAGCTGGCTCCGTGCCTTTGGAAACATCTCGGGAAGCAGCCCCAAGCATCTATGTGCACCAGAATGCAGTTTCTGCATGTCGACAGGTGGTGCCAAAGGCGAGCGATCAGACATCAGAATACTACATGCCAAGGACAAAGAGGCGGACCGCACTCTACGGTACATGAACAGTTGCGGAGCAATGATACATTCGCAAACGGACTCTGCCTTCAGGCAATTCTCGAGCACCTCGGAGACGTTTCGTCCTTGCAAGGAAAAGTCCAACGGGCCACGGAAGCAGCTTTGCTCCATTTCTTTTGACCAGAACAGACACCCTGATCCCGAATCCCGAAGTGCTGCATGAGACCTTGTCATTGTCCGTTGGTGAAACCGCCTTGTCAAATATGTTCAGATATGGTTCAAGAAGAACCCGCTCCTGGACTCGTTGTTCGACAACCCCCCTGCAGAGCTCACCAGCAACATGGAGTCGCGCTCTCGGATTCGAAAGCTACGTTTGGGCAGATAGTTCCTTTGTGCTGCATGTGAACTGTGTCACCGTCTGAATTATGGCTTCGGCATATTGTAGTGCACCCCCGAGTACTGGTGGTGCCAAGTACCAACTTGTTCCACGCCTTGGAGTTTCCTCTCTGGCACGGCTGAATTGATTTATCATGCCATGGGTTCGGTGTTTCCTGCTATATAAGGGGCCGGGCAGATCTCTTGCAATCTCTCTACGACGACTCTGACCTCCGTGAGAAGGCTGGCACATTTTCGTTTCGATCCAGAGAGGTGAGGGCACATGAAGGGCCTGAAGAGCCTGCGAGAGAAAGTCGTAAACGCAAGTGAGCCCAAGCAATGACACCGTTGCTGGCTTAGCTTCTCCTCCCTCTTCTCACCTGCTCCATCCCGACGGATATTTGCTGTTGTCGCTCTTGGAGGTCACCTGTGGTGGGCATGAAGCCAGGCATTGCCGCGATTGCCCCAAAGGTGCCTTTCACAGCCTGTTCGAGATGGCTGTCAAGCTCCATGACAAGACGAAGCAAGCGCATTGAGACTTGCGACAATCGGGATGTGCTGCTCACACTTCATCGCATGAAACAGGACATGGTTCAAGCTGGTGCAACGTTGATTGCGGATGGGAACACCCGCCGCCAGTTGTCCACTTTTGTTAGCAGGTCTGGGAGATCCTGCTCCTGGCATCTGACGTGACACCAAGTTTCGCTTCGAAATGTCTAGAGCATGACAGGCTAACGGCCAGTGCAAAGCCATCTACAAGACCGCCGACGTCACTGCACCGGCACTGGAGGCAATGGCTTGTCAAGTTACTGCAGGTGCTCGGTGCTGCATTTTCAGATTTCACGCCTGTCAGGGAACACCACATATCTACCGCAAAGCTCAAGTATTACTGGCATGGACACAGGTAACACCTCATGTTACTCTGCCAATCCTATACCTGCAGGGTTCCTGGGTGGAGTTGACCTTCAAGCAAGCCCATGACGTCGGCTTCCCAGCACGGCCGGTTTTCGCAAGTGCTCACAGCTGCTGCCAGTGTTCAACTGAGATAAGACAAGACTCAAGGCCTCGCATCACAACCAAGAACAACAAATAATTTCGAAGTAGTACTAGTACTAGCACTAGTGCTAGTGCTAGTAGTGGTCGTAGCAGTAGTAGTAGTAGTAGTAGTAGTAGTAGTAGTAGTAGTAGACTAGTAGTAGCGGCAGCAGGAGTAGTAGTAGTAGTCGTCGTCGTCCTCGTCGTCGTCGTAGTGGTAGTAGTAGTTTTAGTAGTAGTAGTAGTAGTAGTAGTAGTAGTGGTAGTTGTAGTAGTAGTAGTCGTCGTCGTAGTCGTAGTCGTAGTAGTTGTAGTAGTAGTCGTACAAGTAGAAGAAGTAGTAGTAGTAGTAGCAGCATTAGTAGCAGTAGCAGTAGCAGTAGCAGTGGCAGTGGCAGTGGCAGTGGCAGTAGCAGTAGCAGTAGCAGTAGCAGCTGATGCGATGCGAAAGGACAGCCGCTTGGCCCCGGTGGCCAATCCCGAAGAACAACGAAAAGCCTCGATCTGATAAGAAAGGATTTAAGAAGAGAAACTCGTCAGGTGATTTGGTTGCCGACTGCTGTCATCGCATGAATCCGCATAGACAACGGACCTGCAACTAATGCCCAGGCCATGCCGCGGTGCGCAGTCGTCGTAGCCGTAGTAGCAGCAGAAGTCGTAGGAGTATCTCTAAGCAGACTCTTTGGGGAGACTTTGACTCAATCGAATCAACCAAAGCTACTACAACTATCACCACCACCACCATCACCACGACTACTACTACTGCTACTGCTACTGCTACTGCTACTACTACTACTACTACTGCTACTCCTACTACTGCTACTGCCAATGCCACTGCTACTTCTACTACTATTCCTTCTGCCTCTACTATCACTATGATTGCTAGTATTGCTATTGCTGCGACTGCTGCTGCTGCTGCTGCTGCTAGCACGACTACTACAACGACAACAACAACTATTACTACCGCTGCCACAGCTACTACCACGACCACTACCACTACTACTACTGCTGCTACTACTACGACGACTACTACTACTACCACTACTACTAATAAGTTAGACTACTACTACTACTACTACTATTACGACTACTACTACTACTACTACTACTACGACTGTTACTGTTACTACTACTGCTACTACTACGACCAGTACCACTACTTCTACTACTACTACTGCTACTACTACTACTACTGCCACTACGACCACTACGACCAGTACGACGATGACTACTACTACTACTACGACTACTGCTACGACCACCACCACCACCACTATTACTACTTCTTCTGCCCTCCCCCTCCTCCTCCTCCTCCTCCTGCTCCTCCTAGTAGTATTGCTGCTACTACTGCCGATACGAGTGGTCTCGGTGTCGTTGTCGCTGTCAGCGTGGTCGTCATCACAGCTATAAGAATCGGTTGGATACCATTAGCGACTAGCATCGTTGACGATTCGATAGTGCTTCCCAATGCAGCGGATATCGTGGCTCAGCATCTTGCCACAGATTTCAATTTGCCCAGGTCGAGGCCGTCAACCTTCGAATGGGTGGCTATGCCAAGACCCCACTTCATTTTTGCACCGCATTCACGTGCATGATTCTGCTACTCACGCTAGCTACCAAAGCGATCAAGCAAGTCCAGAACATGCTCAACTAGAGCAGCGCAATCCCCTCAGTCACGGAAGAAAGACTCAAAGACAAGGTGAGGCCTGCCTGCGAGAAGTGCAGCAACAAAGGGGCTGGAGCCTTGTAAAGTTGAAGATCAGGGATCAGTCGAGGGGAAGTCGGATTGAAGTCCGTCGAGTATGGATTCCTCAGCACTTCCTACTGAAGGCGGAGGTTCCCGACGATGACTTTGACCATTCGTTGGATGATGCGGAGATGTCATGATCTCAGAATTGCTCGTGATACTCCAATACCGGCCAGTCCCTGAAATCGCACTTCCTTGCTATGTGGGCAAAATGACAGCCTCAGCAGTTCCAAGCATGTCCCAAGGCTCTTCGGGTATGGGCGGAGCGACCCCAGTGCTGGTTGCTGAGAGGGAGGCGTGTTTCTGTCATGTGTCGACTCTGCCACTTGCAACATTTTCGAGCATGTGCCATGCTGTGACTGCGTGAACGGAATATGTAGGGGGTCGCAGATTCCTAGATGATATTGTATGCTGGGTGGAACATGATATCCTCATTACCGCCCCCCCCAGAACAGGCCACATCGTGCAATGATTGTGGTAACTTTCTTGTCCTTAAACTTGTCTCGGTCCCAAGGCCATGTTATCCTGCAGCAGATACACAAAAATCACATCCTTGGCTGGACGGGAGGCCTCGTTTTGACGGGCCACACTGCTTGCAGAGCACGTCTAGTTATGCCGGGTCGAACCGAGTTTGGTTTTGCAGCCAGAACCACCTCGAAAGCACAGGTGTCTACAGACCGGAAGTTTCAACCCGCCTTCATCAAAAGGAGCTGCACCTCAAGATCCGCTCAAGGTTAGTTTGTTTTACGTGAATGCTTTTCCCGACGATATCCGATGAATGCGAGCAAGCAGCGGCCGGCAGATTGAAGCTTAGGAGATTCCTGATGCATTCGACGACAGTGAGATCTCTGAGGGCTCCCTGAACAAGAGTTAGTCCTTTGTATTTATACACGTTGCAAGTACCAAGCATTCGCTGCTACTCACTGTTGTAACGACAGTGACTTGCCATACACAAAGCGTGTGCGATCCGGGATCGTTGGCCAGTTAATGCATCTGAAACACTGGGCCACGCCGAGGTAGTCCTAAACGTGTTATAACTGTGTAGCCGTCACGGCAGTAAAGCTAGTTCACGAGAGTCATGGCAATTTCGACCTGAGATGACCAAGACCATGGTAGTAGTGCGGCTACTCACCAATGCTCGTAGCAAGACGAGTTTACCACAGAAGTGAGTCATAGGAAGAGTGGCAACTGCAAGACTCAAGAGCTGTATCGGCAGCAATAATGGCGAGAAACAAGTTGTAGGATTCGCAGCAGTAAATCATGACAGCAGAACGAGCACTTCCGTCTTGGAGGTATTCTGGCGCAGCAGCTTCAGCACACCGGTCAGAGATGTGGGAGCCCCAGTGCCAAATATAGGGGCCTTAATAATTGGAATAGGGTTTTGGGGCCCATTATGCTATAATTATAATAAGGGGCCCCCAAAATAGTATAGGCAATTATTAAGGCCCCTATATTTGGTTCATCATCCACGATGAGAAGACGGGCAGTCTTGGATCAGAGGCGCTGGTTTGAGGTGTCCGGCAAGCCCGGCATGAAAAACTATAGGGGCTTGAATAATTACCTATACTATTTTCGGGGGGTTCCTTTTAATGGGGTCTATAAGGATTACTATAAGGGGTATTATGGTGGTTTAGTATAGGGGCCTTAGCAATTACCTATACTATTCTGGGGGTTCCTGATTATAATTGTAGTATAGCGGGCCCCAAAACCCTATTCTAATTATTAAGGCCCCTATATTCAGGATCAAACCAGTCGAGGCCGAAACAGAAATCTGGGCTGAGGTACGGTGCATCCGTATCCAAGTCACCCGTGCGTGGTGCTCAGATGGCACAGGTGCCAAGCAGTTCCAAGCTTTCCGTGGAGGCCGTACCGGAACTAGACTACTCCTTACGTCAGGGTCCCTTCACCCTGACCTCGACTGAGACCGGGAGATAGTGTTGTACGGCAGCATCAGAGATATTGGAAGAACAGCATGACCATGACGACCATCGCCATGATGGCTGCTGCCATGAGTCACGGCGTGAATTCAAACTTCTTCTGCATCGCACATCACCACTATTGTCTTTACTGTCAGTGTTAGGTGGAGAAGCAGCGGCAGAAGCAGCAGCAGCATCATCAGGAGCAGGAGGAGGAGGAGGAGCAGGAGCAGGAGCAGGAGCAGGAGGAAGAGGAGCAGGAGGCAGAGGAGCAGTAGGAGGAGCAGGGGGAACCGTAACAGTAGCAGTAGTAGTAGTAGTAGCAGTAGTAGTAGTAGTAGCAGCTTTAATTTTCGCGGCTTTCGTATTAGTGGTTTCAGCAGGCTTGGCAGTGGGGGGTAGTTTTGGTAGCCGTCGTTGTTTTAGTAGTGAGCAATGTGAGTAGTTCTATTAGTAGTTCGTCGTAGTCGTAGTGGTACTAGTCGTCGTCGTAGTAGTCGTAGTAGCAGTAGTCGTCGTCGTAGTAGTAGGAGGAGGAGGAAGTAGGCAGTAGGAAGTAGTTAGTAGGTGGTAGGTAGTAGGTAGAGGAAGTAGTAGTAGTAGTAGTAGTAGTAGTAGTAGTAGTAGTAATAGTTGTTGTTGTAGCAGTAGTAGCAGGAGTAGTAGTAGTAGCAGTAGTAGTAGTAGTAATAGTTGTTGTTGTAGCAGTAGTAGCAGCAGCAGCAGTAGTAGTAGTAGTAGTAATAGTTGTTGTTGTAGCAGTAGTAGCAGCAGTAGTAGTAGTAGTAATAGTTGTTGTTGTAGCAGTAGTAGCAGCAGTAGTAGTAGTAGTAGTAATAGTTGTTGTTGTAGCAGTAGTAGCAGCAGTAGTAGTAGTAGTAGTTGTTGTAGCAGTAGTAGCAGCAGCAGTAGTAGTAGTAGTAGTAGTAGTAATAGTTGTTGTTGTAGCAGTAGTAGCAGCAGTAGTAGTAGTAGTAATGGTTGTTGTTGTAGCAGTAGTGGCAGCAGTAGTAGTAGTAGTAGTAGTAGTAGTAGTAGTAGTAGTAATAGTTGTTGTTGTAGCAGTAGTAGCAGCAGTAGTAGTAGTAGCAGTAGCAGTAGTAGTATGTAGTAGTAACAGGAGATTAATCAGCAGCAGCAGTTTTTTGCCCCAGGCCCAGCAGCATCCGCTGGTGCTGCGTGGTATCCAGGTCCGAACCACGAAGGCTGATCCGGTTCGTGCATTTGAATCTTTCGATCGATTTGTGCATTGGTTTAGGCTATCCATCCAGCGATGTCTTGGTTTGGTCCTGCTTCTTTTTCATGTAACTAGTTATCATGTCAATACCGTTGGTATTGGGGGGTCTGATTCCTTGATGTCTGAACGTTCATGTCGATGTTCAAACGGGAGACAGTTTCTCTGGCCAGGCGAAGCAAGGGAAGGCAGTTGCCAAAGTTGCCCGGAGCTGAGTGAAGCCCATGGTCCACAGAAATCTGATGTACTCTACTTTTCAAGCCGCCCAGGCACGTGCCCCCCTTCGGCCTGGCGGGTGGCTTTTCGGCAGCATAGCTTGGCTCGGAACACATCATTATAGCATGGCCAGGTGGGCAAGCAGCAAAGTGTCAGCAGCCGCACAACACCAGGGCAGCACCCTATGATTGATGCCATCTTTAGGCACTCAGCTTCTGTTGAAGATGCAAGGCTTGCGAGTACAAGCCCTGCCGCCCTACGCGGAGCGCGTCAGGCAGGCACCGCGAGACACAAAAAGGAACCGTAGGCTTAGCACACACCGAAGTTCATCTGTGTGGCAGATGTGAGTCTGTGGACCTGCAGCACCCGGCAATCTGCTTTCAAGTGCTGGTCAGGTAAACGGATGGAGTGAGCAGCACCTGGAATGGGCCAACACCTCAGCCTGCGAGAGATGCCTGCGTTTCTGTCAAAGCTTGAGATACATGTATCTATAAGTATGCATACAAGTAAGTCAGCGCGACCGGAAGCAGCAGAGAGCGAGAAATGCGGTGGCTAGCATCCTTGCCACATACAAGCGAGGTTTTGCTCACTTCGCTGGCAGCTTTTGCAGGCGTAGTGCCCTCAGTATCGCGAGTTGCGGCAGGTTTTCGAGACGACCATCAGCTGTCCAACCACCTTAGCAAAGCTCTGGAAGCAGCAAGTCCTCCTATCCGGCTCTTCAGCGACTAAGCTCGACGACATCTGCAATTCAGCCTCTCCTCGGGAGCGGCAGAGTGCTGTACACCAGGTGACAAATTAGGCTGCGTACTAGAAGTAGAATATGGCCATTTCGAATTAGTATCAATCGTCCCTGCAAACTGTGGTGCTAGCTAGAGGCCTTCGCGGGTGTCCTGGGCAGCTTGTTCAACGGCAAGCCGCCAAAACGACGTCGAAAAGTGATGTCGGGATGAGGCTTCTTTCGTTGCCTCGGGCAGCTGCTATTTACACGTATTGCTGAGCTGTCTTGGAACCCTCCACACATCTGAATGAGGCATCTTTCTTGAGAATTGTTGAGTGCCACCGAGCGCACAGCAGTGAGTCCACGGCAAGCTTCTCACGTCATCTGCTGCCAGGAACAGGAAGCATCGTGGGAAGTCGTGCCGGAGCACATGTCAAGCGCGAGCCGGATGAGTGTCGAGGTTGGATTAGATGTATCCTTCCCATCTTAAATTACATCCTTTAACAAGAACCCAGTTGAATTGTCGCCTTCAGGACTCAAAGCTGCAAACAGTGATTGCCATGAAGATGACTGTATTTGACCCTGAGCCATAGAGCAAACAGGCCATGAGTATGCCACTGGTGTGGATATCCTGCATGTGGTCTGCAGAGGTAGGGCTTAGGGCTGAGCTCCAGACAGACAGACCGACGACGTGCAATCTCATCTTCACCATCCCTTTCCGGTTTGGATTTCCAGAATCCTGCAGGTCTTCTACAAGCTAACATGGCGCACATCTACGAAATCTGCATGTGGTTTCAGCAGCTGGTGGCCAAGTCATGGAGCTCTTGGCCATGAGGCTACGGTAGGCCATCGCAGAGTCCGATTTGCAGGCTGTACCCTCCCCTGCATGCCCGCACTGCATGTAGGCTACTGCGGTTGCAGGGTGGCTGGCTGCAGCCTTGTTACTTCTAGAGGACAGTCATGCAGGTGCTGGGATCATTATTGTGGACGCTAGGAGCAAGGCTGCAAACCAGCACGGTCAGCGGCACTCGCTGGCAATGCAGCAGTCCCACAAGCACGGACGACGTCATCCAGAGAGCAGCATCGCAAAAATGTGGAGGGGAACCTTTCCGAAAAGGTTGGAATTTTGTCGAGATCACCTAAGTCTGATTACAAGAGAGTCTGCGTCTTGACTCTTGACCGACGCCAAAACGGCCTGCGAAAGTTTAGATTCAGATATGGGGGCTGGTCATCTGATAGCCATAGTTGCGTGGCCAGAGAGATTCCATCTCACGCCATGGCTTTCATGTTGACTCGAGGGCTCCATGTCAACGACGTGTCTTCTTGGCAGATGAACTTTCCCGGTGTTGATGAGATTCTGGTCAAAAACAAAGGCAAGATCAGGTGCTGAGGCGATTCTGAATGAAAGAAAGACCCACGCAGGCAGCCGGCGAGGCTGAAACCTCTCAGTTTCCGTTCTTCATCGGTGGCCTGTTGGTTGCCCTAGCCGGAGTCGCCGCTCTTGCGTTCGGCCCCCAGACATGTCAGTGCAGGTCCCAGAGATTTCCGACTTACACGACATCTTTGGGGGCATTGTGGTTCAAGAAGAGTGGTCCCAGCAGGCCTCAGGCCTCAGCACCCTGAGTTTGGTCAGGAATCAGGACATGTCAGGACCAAATCCCCAACCCCTCATCCCTCAGCCTCAAACCTCACTCGCCGTCGCGCCATCCTTACTTCCCGAACACACGAAACCTTCTCTTCATAAGAACTCCACAGTTGTTTCGATTGTGCAGCTTCGGCTGGAGGCTTTGCATGCAGCAACGCCTCGAGTGTTTGCTTTGGCGTCATGTCCAGCAGAATTCGATGCCTGCACAATGCGGAATATCCGTCATAGGGCGATGTTACGCAACAATCCGGTCGTCTGGTGCTACTTTCTCACGCGTAGCTGCACGGCACATGCAACAAAGAGAGCTCCAGCATAAAACGAATGATACCGTAAAGAGCCAGACCCGGCAGCAGCTACCCGACTGCACGATGCAAGAACCAAGTAAGAACTGACAAGGCTCGGCGGCGAGACTTACGATGAGGTGGACGACAAGAAGGTCCGCTTTTCTAGTTCGCGGATACAGCATGACGCATCTTCACCAAGCAACGTGAGTGCAGCAAGTTCCAGTTTTAGGGGCCTGAGTGCGTTCGCGACAGTCTGGCTCTTGCGGACATGATGCTCTGCTGAGGTTGTTGAGGAGTACTTCAACACCACAGGCTCGGCCGCAACGTTAAGCACTGCAGCTTTCATGTGGGAGCTTCAGAAATTTGGGGACCCTAATATAGTGCCCTAAACAGTAGGATACTTAATATAAGGACCCCAAAATGAGGGACCACTAATTTTCGGAAACTCCCATGTGGTCACCGTGGAATTGATCCGAGAGTTTCCTGCGAAATGGTACTTGTCTTGCACTGCAGCAAGCCCGGAAGGTCGATGAAGCCAAAAGCAGATGATAAGAAAACAATGGCAATAGCAATAAAAACAAAAATAGTCAAGCCATAAGCGTAATAACACTTCTACTAATGATAACTGTAACAATCATTATCATACTTCATAACCGTAGTCATGTCAAGCCTAACAACAACAAGGACAACCTTGTCGCACCGATGCTATGCGCCTGAAGGCTTCGAGAGATGGCAGAAGATCTACGGAGAAACCGACGATGTCAACCCGGTGCAGAAAGCCGCTTGGCAGTCCTAACTGAGATAATCTATGCATATACACAGTCTGTATGCATATATATATATATACATATATGCACACACATGTACGCGCACACACACACACACATCTCCGTGTGTGTGTGTGTTTTTTTTTGTGTGTGTGTGTGTGTCTGTGTGTGTGTGTCTGTGTGTGTGTCTGTTTGTGTGTCTGTGTGTGTGTGTGTCTGTGTGTGTCTGTGTGTGTGTCTGTGTGTGTGTCTGTGTGTGTGTGTCTGTGTGTGTCTGCGTGTGTCTGTGTGTGTGTGTGTGTCTGCTTGTGTCTGTGTGTGTGTGTCTGTCTGTGTGTGTGTGTCTGTGTGTGTGTGTGTGTCTGCGTGCGTGTTTGTGTGTCGGTATCAGGCATGTTCGTGGTTATTGATCTGACAGAAGTTGCAAGACGATCTACGTTTTCCATCGTGGTACCCTTGCTTTTGGATCAGAGACTTCTGCAAGGCAGGACCCTTACATTGATTGAAAGCCTCGCTCGCTTCGTAGCTCTACAATAGGATTTCTTGCACAGCGCTGTTGCTGACTTCTATCTGGCATAGTCGCTATTCGGGTATGTTTTGTAACATCCCACTATGCAAACAGAAAGAGTACCCAAAGACTTTCAACCGTATGTGCATACGAGCATGCGTGCATGAGTGAAATCATGTGACGAGACCCATAGGCCCCAAATCTGATCTGAAGTGAAATTGATTCAGGACATCCGGGTGGGCCATGCGCAGACTGTCGACAAGATCTTGGGCTGGCTGGAGCGGCCTTAGCTATGCTGTTACGGTTAAGGTGTTCGCAGCAAGAGTATAGAAGTGTGGAAGACAACGATGGACTCGTAACTGGACGAGAGAAGCAAGTAAGGAAGGAGAACAGCAAGAGCCGGTGCGGGCATGTAGTTGATACTCTTTCGGGCTTAGGTGCACGTATACCGTGTGTATAATATACAAACATACTGGCATGTAACAGTCTGACAACAGAGCGCACGTATTTTGCAGTATCTAATACTTTTAGCAGTGCAGTCTCCCGATGTCATCGCAGAATAGCTCATGATGACACATGGAAGCACGTAAAGAGTCCTATCAGCCGTCATTCGCGAGTCAATCAGATAGAGTATACAGGCAATACATATAGCAGCAAAGAAAATGCACTGCTTGACAGTTTTTGCGTGTGTGTACCAACACATCTATACATACAATGTATATACATTTTACATAGACATATACATATACATGTATGTGCATACGCATTTAAACATATGTATGCGTATCCGCAGCGGTACTATATGTACTGACCTGACAATGAGAAACATCATGCATGGCATGGATAGCAAAGCGCTGTGGCCTGAGAGTTCTCGAATAGCATAACATACCATCCCTTGACCGGCCAGGATCCAACCTCAATCTCTGGCAAAACGGTCTGCGATGCAGGGCATGGTGCCCAGTGATGTCTATTGGGATGCCTAGTCCCAGGCTGAAGGCGTATGTAAATGGGCAGGGCTTAGTTCACTCCATCACAATCTTTGTCTCCGAGTCCGTCCGCGGGGTTTGAACGGCATAGTCGACATGAAGTTGCACTTCTGGTGGCAATCGCGCTGCTCAGTGGAGGTTACAGTTCGCGCAGCAGTCTGGCATCGGATAGATAAGGTGCGGGACGGGCAGCCTCTCTATTCCGCTGGCCAGCCGCGGAGCCATGGTGTTTACCTCAGGCCTTCTCGGCAGGCGGTACAGGTCCCAGGGTCTGGAACATGTGCATCGCAGTCATCGCGTGCCGGTAGCAAAGCTGTTGAAGTGCGTGCTTGCTTGCGGTTGACATCATGTGACGAGCTTGACGGCAGTCCTCCAACCCTCATACTACGCAAGTCCGAGACTTGCTGACCACAGCGTAGCCAATGTGCGAAACGTGTGCCGATGCTGCTCCCCTGCCCCACCCTGTACGGCCCTGTGATGATACGGCGGCGAATTCTGTGAGCGTCCATGTATCTGCAAGACGGCCGGCAGCCCAGGTCAACGGCAGCGACATTAGTTCTGCTATGGTGGGCGAGGCATCCACACCAAGACGCGACATGGGAATTTCAGAGAGTAAGAGACCTTACTATGAGCTTGAAATAGCAGGATCTTTGGAGAAATCTCCCTAGTTTCCGAGACCTCCACATGGGCTGGGACTTGGCGCCGTGTTGCTCGAGCACACCGGAGCAGGCCGAAGTTCGAGCCAAAGAATCGCTGCCAGCAGAGAAGCTGCCAAAGCTCAGTCCTCGGAGAAGTGCAAAGACTGACTCATGGTAGTTCTTGGCAAGAAGAGGAATTTGTGTTATAGCAGCGCTAAATTGTTGAAGACTTCTTGTGGCAGGCGCCATGAAACATGTGCGGTTGTCGCCGCCAAGAGTTCATGTTGTTTATGTGACTGCCTTTTGCCATGTGGTTGCAAAAACGTCGCAAGTTCAATCAACCAGCCTGCTTGCGGGTAGCGGAAGCATGGCTGCATGTGATGCCAGGTTCTCAACTTCTGACCTGGAGGCGCAGTACTCTTCAGTGAATTTCTTGATATGGCTCGGCAAAACAGTGCAGCTGCTGTATGGGAGTTTCCGCAAATAGGGGACCCTAATATAGTACCCTAAATAGTAGGATCCCTATTATAAGGACCCCAAAATAATGTACCCCTAATTTTCGGAAACTTCCATATCTGGCTCTATCGGACACCTTGAGTACTCAGCATGCAGGCGATCTCTGGCTCGTACGACACGGTGTGCTGCGTGGATGTGCGCCATCAGTCGGAGGGCCATAATATAGGGGCCTAACTAACTATTTATACTATTTTTTTGGGGGGATCCTTATTGTAACTATAGCATAATGGATAGTATAATGGGCCCCATTAAGGACTGCCCTTGTAGTCCCTTATCAGTGGCGTACTCACCAAGTACAACAACAATGCATCATCAATACGAAATAGAGCATTGGTTACATGTTATACATAGATGTCACCATGATATGTTTATGCATATATATATACACAGATGTACATATGTTTACACATATACAGACGTGTACGCATGCAAAATATAACATATGTAATGCATGACAACAATGCAATATAACATAACACAGTGTAGCATGGTCTGGTATAAGATGATATGACAGAATATATGTGTATACGTATTGCACATTAGATGTTGAATTATATATGTTCTATAACATACGGCATAAGTTTCAAAACACATATAGCTGACAGTTATATAACATAACATATACCGTATGTATACTTATTTATGCAATCTCTCCCTCTCTGTCTCTTTCTCTTGGCAGGTACTCATCCACTACCCACCAGACAAGATGTCTGGGATGGTGCAACATCTGGCAGGGTGCGCTCGCTGACATGGCGGATCTGGGCTATCTAATATCAGGTTGTCCAGAGAGTGTGTGTGTGTGTGTGTGGACAAACGGAGTTTTCCATAAGACACAAAAACCCAGTAGCTGACTAACATATCAGACGGTTGTGAAGTTAGTGCTTATGCGCCGCTTGCGTTCATATCGTTTCACCAAGGCCATGGAACCAATTCCACTTTCTCGTTGAATTTGGTTGTTATGAGTGTGTTGCAAGACTGCTGCAGTAGCTGCCAGTAGCTGACAGCACTGATGCACTGAGCAGGCTCAGCAAGGAGAGGCTGATCTTGTCGTTTGCGCCCAAGACTTGGTCAGATCCTCGGCTTTCGCTGGATTGGGGTTTTTTTCGCTACTTCATGAAGCCTCTTGGCCGGATGTGTCTTTTCATTCTCAGTTTGCTCCGTGAACATTCACAGCTCTATCGAGTCGCTGGTGACATCCGTCCCGATACGCGAGGGGACCGCGACTCTGTCTAGCAGTGTTTGCATCAGCCGCATTTCAACACGGTGCGCCGAAGGCGGCGAGTAGCGAGAAGCAGCTCCCGTTGCTAGATTTATGATGGGCATGCTCCAGCAAGTACCAGTGCCAAGCCGAAGCAAGAGCGAGGGAAATCCCAGGTACTACAAACTGCTCAAGCGAATCGGCGAGCTTTTCCCTGGCAAGTCCAAAACCACCCGCAGCTTGGCAGAAGTTCAGATCTGCCTTGCCTAGTGACCGACTGACAGAAGCCGTTGCCCATAGTTGCTGTGTCTCTCTCTGTTCTATACTATGACACTATACTATAGAACCTTAGGCAAGTTGCCTCGTTCATGCAGGTGCATACCTGCATGATGAGGCAGATGTGGAGGCAGCCTGAGAAATGCAGTGATGTCTGCAAAGCGTGTCAGAAGTGCCGGTTTCGCTTGGTCTTGGCGCTTGGATAGCACGGCAGGCCGCACTGCAGCAAGCAGGGTACCAGGCCGATGGCTTAATGGCTGAGGGCATGGTCCTATCCCACCTCCCTGTGCGTCACGCAGTTGAAAAGGCCATGGTCGTCACTGTCGTCACCCATCATGCGGATCGACAGTGACATGTGGCCCAGGTCACCCGCAAGGACATGACAGCCACCAACTTCTACTTCTCGCGGCTTTTCGAGGCTCGGCCAAGTGCTTTCGGACCGGAGAAGCTCTCGAAGCGTGAGGCCAAGCCGGTCGCGTCCTGAAGGCCTTTGGGGCCAAAGTGATAGCCTGGAAGGGACAAAGAGATCTCAACCTCCAAAGTTGGGAGGTTTGAGGGACCACTGTGCTGATTCCCTCATGCAGTTCTTCAGCGCAACGCTGGGAGTGCCAGCCACAAGGTCTCCAGATGCCACCAGGACTCATAGATCATAGGTTCAATTGTGCTTGCTGGAGTTCGTATGCCTTGTGAAGTTCAGCTAATTTACGTGAATTCTCTTGGGGTGGCCGAGCTTTCTAGAACTAACATTCTTCGGAGTTGTGGGCGGCAACCCAGGCGCCCCAAGCTTACGGTGGCCACGTCAGCCGAGCTGACGCATATCGCGCACCCAAAGCAAAGCGCCTCAAGCTTTGAGCTCGTCCAGAAAATTAGCGTGGCTTGGAGGGTTTAGGGCTGACGGCTTAGAGACTCAGAGCTGTACTGCGTTCTAAGTTTAGGCTTCATAGAACCTAGCACCTCATTAACTACATTCGCGTTTGGGTAGCACAGACGAAAGGGTGGGAAGCCCGCCTGTGACTAGGATGAAGGAGTCGTTGGTCCGCACTGTACAGTTTCTGATGAATCCCTGTCGGTTGTCAAAAGGATGTGCATACTGTCGTAATACAGGTTGTTACATGTTGAGCAGGCAATGACAAATGTTTTGGTTATCTAACATAGGATGCTGGAAGGATACATGCAGTCTTGGTTTGCAGCCGTCAGCTTTCCGACGAATCGAGAAGCCCCAGACACGGAAGCTGCCATGGCAGACGCGCAGACCATAGCCAGCCGGACCAGTTACCTCACGAACGCAGTCGAGGCACTATTTGGGCATGCTGGCTCGAGGGGAATGGCCTCTAAGTGTGTCAACGAGACCCTCAAATCGGGTTTAAAGCTGGTGACACATGACAGCTCGGGGCACCTAGCCTCCAACAAGCCCTACCGGTTCATGGTCCTTCGCTACTTCCAGTGGGCCGAGCTGGTGTCTATGGGGATCTTTGAGCAGCAAGTGACGCCCTCCACGTTAGCAGAAATACAGGGTGCTGACGGAATTTGGCATGCGTCTTGGCTGTACGGCTCCATGTAAATGTAAATACTTGTACCTCTAGATCGCTTACGTCCAGGAGTGCTTGATTTCCCCAAGCATGGCCATGAAATTGCGTCTTGCGCTGCAGGTCGTCATCCGCGATTTCCGCTACAAGCCCGAAGGCCCACCCAATGTGGTCACCACATATTTCAGCACCCATTTAGACCTTGTGTCTGCAGCGGTACAGGAAAAGTTCGATCTGCTACAGGAGGAAGACGACCCAAGGTTGATCGAAGCTGCGCTTCAGGAAGAGGACTTCCGGCAACTGTTGGAGGACTATTTCATGACCGGCGACACCTCAAATGCGAAGTTTTACAAAACTCTCGCCACACTGAGTTGCTTGGGAAACCTGACTTTGCTTCACTTCTGCAGCTCTGAAGCAGTTCAGTACAGGCGGCTTGTTCTTCATGGATTAGTGAGTGGGTTTCCGGGATGTATCAAAACTCCGACAAACTCACTAGGTACAGCCAGATCACCCCGAAGTGTTGATTTGACAAGCCGCTGGTTGACTTACACAAGCACATGGAACAACGGTGACTCACATTAGGGTTTTGATATTTGCAACGCTAGCAACAGCCTGCGTCTGCCCTGGCAAAACTCAAGCTTGGCATGGCTCCGAACATCCGCAGCAAACACCGGGTCTTTCGCGCGTGCGACGACGACAACGACGTCGGCTGCTGCCTGCTGCCTGCTGCTGCTGCTGCTGAGTACGATCGAGTTACCAAAAACACTCCAACCACACCTGAATCCGGTCTGCGAGAATTGGCTAATTGGCGGGACGAAGCGACGTTGTAAGCCTTTAAGCGGCAGGTCCCTTTGTTCATACCTGTTCTAACAGTCTCTCCCCTGACAAGGCTGTGAACACGGATTGTGCAAGTGCGTCGAGTTCCTTCTTCATGGGTATTGCAGCCAGACGGCCGAACATCCTTGGCTGCAGCTTGCTGATCCCTTGTGGCAGGAGCGCACTTGGGGCAATAATGCATTCTCCATTGCAGCATACAGAGGCGATGAGAAGCTCCTGCAAATCCTGTGGGCCTGGGCAGAACAGCATGACCGGGTTGGCCGAGTCACGCAGTCGAGAACGAAGAGCGATCAGAGTCTAATAGAGATCATTGAGGAGCGACTGCAAAAACGTGGGTCCAAGGGAAATCCGAGAGCAGCTTTCAATTTAATTGCTCCAGCTTTCAACAGAAGCATGTTGGATGCCGGCATGCAAATCGAGAGCAGTACACCGGAGTTGCCGAAGCTGGTGATCGATGCCAGCTTGGAACGGGAGAGCAGATCAGCCGCGACGCCGAGCAGTCGGCAAATGATCCCTCTCCAGGCTTGCGAAGGCTCCGAGTTGTCCCTGGCCTCCTTGGCACAAACACTTGAGGAGTGCTCCGGAAGATTGGCAGGCAAGTCCCTGCTAATCTTGGATGCTTCTTTCAGGAGGGGCACAGACGACGACATGAACCGTTTGATGAAAGCAGTCAGCTCCTGCCACCGCGTTGCCGTCAAGGGTTGCAGCTCAAGCCCGGAGACCTGCATAGGCCTCGGGCGTGCTGTCGTAAAGAGGCTACAGGAAGATCCACCTCCGGCATGGAGGTCCATCGATCTTCTACCTCAGTGGAACGAAGCCCCATCCAGGTTGTCACCTGTACTCACAGAGTTCGCAGACACCCTGGAGGCACTCCTTCACGCGGGCCTGAACTCGCGGAACTTGGACTTCCAGTTTGAGCTACCTGCGCGGGCTGGGCGTTACCTGCCAGAGGACAGGTTCGCGCTGAAGGGACTGGCCAAGCTCGCTTTCACGCCGAAGAGGCTTGCTTACAGCTTGATCGAGAACCAAAGCCGCAACAAGCAGCTCGAAAGGAACCTGCTGGCCAACTTCAAGGCATTCAACCCACTCCTTTGTGCTCCAGCTTACCTAGAGCGAGTGCTGCTCCCCAAGGAAATCCTCCTGAAAGTCTCTGAAGTTGAGCCGGCCTTGAACGCATCATGGGTGGACTTCGTCGAGCGCATCGTGCAGATCTGGGTGGGGCAGGCTGCAGCGCTACCAAAGTGGGCAATGCAGTTTCCTAGTGCCAGAAAGCAGTGGGTCCTGGGCCAGATAGTGCAAATGGTGGATGGAGCAGTTGTTCACTTTGCCAAGATGCTGGGCACAGTGCCGAGCAAGCTTTGCCATTAGCCCCAAAACCGTAGAACTCCAGACCCACTTCTACAGAAAACCACACTAAACCGTCCTGTGGCGCTGAGGATGCGGCCCCGAAAGACTCGCCCCGGGCTGTCTGCCATGATCCCTGCTCTCCAAGGGGCTCTGGAGAAATGTCCAGGATGGCAAAACATGCTGCCCAAGACGGCGAACTATCTTCAATCTGTCGGATGCATTGCAGCCAACGTGGAACATCCGGTCCCTTGGACATCTATGGCTGAAGATAGTACAAATTCCGAAAGTGAGTTGTGAGATTGGCCGAGAGTCCGCCTCTGAGGAGCACGCAGCGGTGGCGACTCCGACAGCCCCAGCTGGCCCAGCTGGATCAGAACCTCTCGAGCCTGGGGCGGTTTCTGCTGATGCGAGGCTGCGTGCGTCGGGTTACCCGAATGAACCATGGGCCTTGATCTGTGGCAGCGGGTAACAGTCTGAAGAGTATGGCAACAGGCCGGATGCCTTCGAGACATCGGCTCCAAGTTCAGCGGCTTGCCATCATCGGAGGGTCGACAGCTTGTGGTATCTTGGGGGTGTTGCCGTGTGTTCGGAAGGGTTGAGGCTTCTTAGGCTAGTAAGTGTCCTGTGTGTTCTTGCCGGTGTATGTGTCCGGAAGCAAGATTTTGCACCCGCTCTCAAGGATTGGGTGCTGCTGACTTTCAAAGGCAGTACCAACGTGATCCGCTCGACCCTGTTGCACGACCCGACAGAGGAGCAGGCACTAGGGGCTTACAACAACAGGTTCAATTCACTCATGCTGCTGCTTGTAAACCTCCTTGATTTCATGGAGTTCGCACCTCCGATAGCAAGCATCCCCAACTTGTCACTTCTTGCAGGTTGGGCTTAGCCTCCGTCCCCGAAAGGTTAAAGACAACCATACGATCTGGTATGAGGTTGGGGTCCTTGGGGGTCCTTGTGTCCAGCGTCTTCTTCACCTAATACTGGTCCAGCCAAGTTTTCAGTTCGTGCCGAAGCAGTTTTCTAACCACCATGTACAGTGACGTCAATAGCGATAGTAATGTCCGGAAGCCAACAGCCGGGACCGGTACAGCATCTTGGTGCGCTCTTTGTGTGCGTGTGTGCGCGCGTGAGACTGTCTGTCTCTCTGTCTATCTCTCTCTCTCTCTGTCTGCCTGCGGCCACCTGTCTCTGTTTGTCCGTCTGGATGTGTATGCAGTGCGATTTTTAGAAGTCGTTTGCAATATGATAATGTTTGTTTTTGAGTGTCTCTGTTCATCATAACTTGAGGTGTTTGGTGTCCGGCGGCTTTCGCTGCAGTTTCGCAGGATCTCCTGATGCTTCGGGCGGCGGTCCAAGAAGCCGCGGCCGGGCGATGTAGTCGAGGGTTTTTTGGACTTTTAAGGGGCCCCTTGAAGGGATCTATAGGGTTTGCGGGTTTAGGGATTTAGGTCCTGCAATACCCTTAATAAGAAATAGATCATCATTCCCACAGTCTAGGGCCAGTAAGGTAATGCAGGATTTATATCATCAACCATATGACGATTATGAGGACTCCGGAGTAAAGGGTTACAGGATTTAAGCTGAACATCAATGCCCTTGAGTGCCTCGGGGTCGGAGCTGTGGGGACACGCATCGGGCTGCGAATTGGGTATAGTGGCCTGCCACTTGGTTCGCGAGTTGCGGTCTTGAAGTGCCCCAGCTTCTTTTTTCGGAACAGGCATTGCAGCCAAGACAGAGCTGTTGATGAAACTGAGTCATGAATGAAAATTGCCCATAATGCGAGGCAATTGCGAAGATAGTCGTGAACATCAGCAGCTCACTGCGTTGGATTTCAATGGTCCCTGTAAGATCCTGTAAGCAGCACATAAAGTTCAAGGAATTAGAGCTTGGAGCCCTGATGTCATAAGCTTGGTGCCAGGCCGATGAGGACCTGAGCTGGACCAGAGGAGCAGGGTCTTTGGCCTTGCAGCTTTGTTGAAGCTAGGCCATGTGGAGCCTTGAGACACGCAATCCCTGAGAGTCTATAGGAGCTGTATTACTCCTTCCAGTCACGGAAATCGAGATCGCGAAGCCGCTCGGACTCAACCACTCTAAGCTAGACGGTGGTTTGATCACTTCGCTAAAGACAAGGCTTTAGAATTGTCCAGGCAAGTGTGGGGCTGCCGCCGCTGATCGAGCAGCAGGGCATGTGATTGTAGTGGTTCTGCAGCACGGGCTAAGGAGGCCCGACGAGAGATTCCTACGCACAAAGGTATGTTAGTTAATGGCTGTAGGGTTCGACTCGAGATTCACTGCATGGTTTTGGTATGCCGCTAGGTGGTTTTCAGTTTGCAGCAAAGCCCGTTCAGCCGCATGGCAGTGCAAGTATATAATATGAGAGAAATCTACTGAACCCAATTCCAATCGGGAGACAGGCTCTCATGTGGAAGCTTGCTCTGGTAAAGCCCTAAAGTCGGAGCTTTTTTCAAGCCTTGATCACGAAGGAAGATCCTGGATCAAAGTGATGGGCCTTCTCATCGCCGCAACCAGGTGCGATGACCCAAGGAGCCTTTCGGGCGGCCAGATCTGTCTGGTTCTTAGTAGGGAATGGGGGAATGGATTATGGAGACTATTATTGGGGACTATATCGGGACTACTATAGGGATCCATTCCCCCATTCCCTACTAAGAACCAGACAGAGATGGTTTAAGGCTGTAGTATACTATAGTTGTATTAAGGAACCCCTACAATGATAATATTGGTAATTACTTAGCTTCCTATATTAGGGACTGGAAGTATAGAACCCAATAGTACTGTTCAGGACTCAGGGCATGGGTTCGTTGACTCTTCGTGGAAGGGCACGCCCGTCATGGCGAGTGGTGTAGGGTTTGTTTGAGTCTCAGACTTATGTGTGTGGGTGCATTGCCTCTCTTTCCGATGGCATCTCCTTTACAAGCTTCTTTTGCACCTGGACCCCAAAAGTATGTAAAATTAATATAGTCGCAGCTTTTAGATATTGGGCCATTATTTTACCTACTTTTGGAGATTTAGGTATGGTCATCCGGTGCAAGCATCCGTCCCATGGAGGTGCTCACGCAGATCGCCTTTGAGGGGCTGGTGGTGAAGGTCTTGACGCAGCTTCCCTGCAGGCTGTGGTCATATGGGGGCTTTAATCATTGGAATAGGGTTCCTTTAAAGGGTTCCTTCAAGGGTTCATACTATACTTATAATCAGGAGCCCCCAAAATAGTATTGGTAATGATTTAGGCACCTGAAATATTCGCATCATTCAGGAATCTCAAGCCAGCCATTCTGATGCGCACACACAGAGCCCACGAACACTGGGAGCCAGCATAGATTCACAGTCAAGGCAAGACTAAGTCTGCGAAGGAGCCGAATCGTAGCGAAGAATTAAGGTTTGAATGCTGGAAACATGCCAGAACCAAGAATGGAAGCAGTGCAGCGCAGAAGCCGCCCTGAGTCGCCCTGAAGCTCCTCAGACGCTGCGTAGCCGGGCAGGAAGCGGCCGAAGCTCGCAGATCGTTCCCGGACTACGGCTTCCTGCGCTGCGGCCTCCTGCGACGAGGTCTTCTGGATTCTTGTTAAGGGATTAACGTTTAGTTACTATTGAAATAAAGAAACCACATTATTTACTATAGATCCCTAGCATCCTTAACGAGAACCCAGTCTTCTAGTGCACTGACACATGGAGTCATCAGTGGACACGCTCGCTTACTTGGACAAACGAAGATGTGTGTGTGTGTGTGTGTGTCTGTGTCTGTGTGTGTGTGTGTCTGTGTGTGTCTGTGTGTGTCTGTGTCTGTGTCTGTGTGTGTGTCTGTGTCTGTGTGTGTGTGTGTCTGTGTGTGTCTCTGTGTGTGTGTGTCTCTGTGTGTGGGTGTGTGTCTCTGTGTGTGCTTGTATGTGTGTCTCTGTGTGTGTGTGTGTCTGTGTGTGCGTGTGCTGATGTCAAACACACATGTTAAGGCAAATAGTCGCTTCCCCCCGATTAAGAAGCCCTCCGTTAATATGAAGACCTATTTCCCGGAGGGCATTTGGCACGGAATGCGCCCGACAAGGACTTTTGAAGGGCCAAGACTACAGTCCAATTAAGGGCTATTGGGGAGACCATATAGGCAATTCTGAAGCACTGGCTTCCATCTTTGTATGTTCGAACCACCCGTCAAACATGTTCCGTGAAGATATTTGCGAGGGAGAGCGACGAAATGTAACGTACTTCTCAAAGGCTCATGTCCCGACTCAGGGGGGGCCATTGCTTCTCTAGATAATCGTCATAGCACAACTTTCAAATGTTCAATCGCAAGAATCCATTATGATGACAATGCTTCTGATTTCAGCTACTAATTGCGGAAACAACTGTAATGCAGACCTCGATTCAGGCACCAGAGAGACAGTTCGCCACTTCCGCCAACTGCGCCTCGCTGCCGGAACTGCCGCCGGTGGAGCTGCAGGAGTGCCGTTGTGCCTGTTGAAAGCAGGATTTATAGGTGTTTAGGTGCTTGCCTCCCGGATTTTGTAGGGGTTTCTTTTTGGAGCTCTCGGTCTGAGGGATTTAGGCTGGAGACAGTGGAATCTCTACATTTCCGGGTTTGGGGGGTCAGGGCCAGGGCCGTGGGTCAGGATTTCAGGATTGATGGGGAAGAGAGCGGTTGGCGATGCACTGCACTTGTCCAGGAGCGACTTGTCGTGAAGCGAACCTTCCTTGACATCCAGGGCGACACGGCAAGCGAGAACAGTCTAGTAACCCAGACAACAGGTGCGCGTTTGCTGATAAATCCCCGGCGCAAGCTGGGTCGTGAGATTCATTGACTTCCGTTGACGCCAAACTTCAATCGCCTAAGTTTTGTGTGGCTTATCTGTGCATTGCACCTGGATGTCGGCGTTCTTGCCCACATTCAGAAAGCAACGCATAGAAAAGCTGGAACTGTACAGCAGGCACAAAGCCCGTGCATCAGAGGCTGCAAGTCCATTTCTGTCCAGTTATGCGATCACCTCCAAGAATAACAACATCTGTAGTACATATTAATCACGGTCTTGGCTGCTTTGTGCATCATGTCAGCCGGCCTTGCTCAGCAAACGCATCACGTCCGCGTTCTTGCGCACGGTGGTTGCTGTGTGCTGCGAGCAAAGAGTCTTTGCTGTCCCCGACCGATACCTGCACCGGAGAGGTGTGGAATACACCTGCAAGCAAGAATCCCGTAGGCCATAGCGCAGAATGACAGAATTCATAGTTGAATCTGCTGAACTGCTGTTACTTGTAGCATTGGATGTCGCCACGGTCAGGGACAGCTTTGCAGGGCGAGCCACAGGCTTTGAATGCTTAGAAACAGCTGCTTTTGTGGAGAGGGGTCGCGACTGCCGGACAGAATCATCGGAGAGAGATCCATCTGCCTTAGGAGTTTTCTCGAACAGACTCCAACCTCAACAACCGATAGAATTTGCTGATAGACATTTAAGCAGGGTCTGCTCCCTTACTGCCCTGTGACTATCGCTGGAGCCGCTGGCCCCATCGTCTGGAAAGCCGGAGCGCTCATGGAGCCAATCAAGCATGAATCCCCCCCACAACCCTCTAACTAAGGAAGGACCCTCATTGCTTCGAGCATGACATCTTCCAGCTTCTCAACTGTGAACCCGACATGTTTCTCAGCCACGGAAGGCCGCAAAAGCCTCCAAAACTCAGCAAGCCTCTCATACCCTGGGACAATCCTGGAACACCCTACCTTGCCATGGCCAGCGATGGGAGCTCTGCCATGGTGGCGGTGGGATTCCACCGCGGGGTGCCGGAGGACTCGAGCTTTTATGTTGTAATATAGGGGCCTAAATAATTACCTACGCTATTTTGATGGTTCCTTATTATAATTGTAGTATAACGGGCCCCCAAACCCTATTCTAATTATTGAGGCCCCCATATTAATTTGATTTCGAATCTTTTGTTCTCGTGCTGTACAGAGCTCAGACTGCAGAGGACTGAGGCGGGTCGGAGTGTCTTGCCTGCGCCAGCCTCTAGCCTTGCCGCTTCCAGGGGCAGAACATGAAGGGCTGGGAGCTTGTCAGCCGCGGCAGTCGTCGTGGCCCTCTGCCCCTCCTCGGAACTTGGTCCTGCTCGGGTGCTGTCTGCTCATGGCATAATCGACCCCAAAACCTTTGCCCGATGTCGGAAGATGACAAACTCTCGCATGCTTTCAAAGCATTGGTGCACGAACGTGCCGTAGATTTTAGATATCTCGACCCTGTTTTGAAGGACGAAGGCCTCGACGGGAAGGTCTTTGAAGCCCATCGTCACAGAATCAAGCAGCACTTGGATCCCCGGCGGCAGCACAGGGAGAGACCCAAAGAGGGAGAGAGAGAGACATTGAGAACAGCAGGGCACGCCTCCGCAAGGGGAGGATTCGTGCAAAGTTTCCTTGTCTGCGCAGATGCAGACAGACTGGGAGAGTAATGGAATCTCACCCGACCTCCAGCACGGATGTGGCGCAAGGATGTGCACTTGCGTGCGTGTCCTGCGTCTGCAGCAGAAGAACAGGACCAAAAGACAGGCAGGGAGAGCTCGATGGAGAGAGAGAGAGAGAGAGCGAGATAGCGGAGGGACGCCTCTTTCTCGGACTCTTGTTGCTTGTTCTGCTTCTGTACTATTTGAAGGCAGTTTACGAGCAGCACTCAGGGGCCAAATCAAAGACAGAGTCAGCTGTTTCGACTTTCGAGAAACAGTGAGCGTTCTGAAGGACCGTGGCGTCTTTCCTGGATTTGCAGAGGCTGCGCTGTCCAACGGCAAAGTGGTATTCACGAGCCTTTCCGGAAGATATTCAAACTACAAGAGCTAGTCAGCATGCCTTTGTTCAGAGCCCTACTTGGCCGCGGAACGGCATTTCGCAGGCTATTGTTACCTGACGTCCGAGGAACCTATGTGGCTACACGGACAAAAGCAAAAGGCACCGAATGTCGCCGCAGACCTTGTTTCGCGGGTGCCTTCCCTTACATAGATGGAAGATCTGACGGAGGCAGGCCTTCACTTCTCTGGTGTTGTGCGATGTTCCGAAGGTACTCCATGATGAAGCCCATCACAGCCACAGCCTTCATGAGTCTGGTTGACGATGGCACGGTGGGGCTTCATGACCCCGTTCACCGGTACATCCCCAGCTTCAAGCATCTTCAAGTGCCCGAACTGCGGCTAGAGAGCGAGACAGAGACAGAGGGGGAGAGAGAGAGGGAGGGAGGGAGGGAGGCAGAGGGAGAGACGAGAGGAGAAGAAGAGACGTGGGTATGTATGTTGTATGCATGTACGTGTGTATGGATGTATGGGTGTGTTTGTATGTGTTTACATGTAAAACCTAATACGCAAACGCAGTATAATTGTAAAGTATAATCTGATACGAAAAAATTGCGTTTTGGACCCCTACCTCGAGACTTTTGGTGACACGTGGAGGCCCCGAACCATTCCTCACGGATGGACTTGATTCGGGCGTGTTGTTCCAAGAGAGCTGGGCAAGACGACACGAGACCATAACAGGAAAGAAGGGTTCTCGAAAGCGCCCTATCTCGTTCTGGTCCTCTCTCTGACACCACTTTTGTGTTGGCGTAAGGTCCGCAGGAAAAATGGCAAAGGCCTTGAGGCCCTCAAGAAGCCCATGACCCTGTGCCACCTGCTGATGCACACCTCTGGACTTGGCTACGGTCCTGGATCGATAATGCCGGGTGTTCCTCTGGTGGCGAGATCGGCAGAGGAAAAGCACTACAAGAGCCTGACAGTGAGGCAGGAAGAGGGTGGCTCGGCCGTATTCAGCTCCGAAGGCCAGTGCGAGTGTTGTTGACCTGAGCATGGATGCAGTTCTCTACAAGGTGACATCAACACCCTCGAAAAGCTTTGCGTGGAGTTGGCACGCAGCCCAGCACAACTAGACAGCCCAAGGTAGATGGAGCAAGATGTTTCTCAATGAGCCGTTGTGTGCAAGCTTCTAGCATGCAGCCCTTGAACCGGCATTGAAGGCCAGAGCTTTGGAGCCCTAAAGTCCCAAAGGCCTGCTCAGGCATTCCCGGGCAAAGCACCTGCCGACAGTGAAGTTGCTATTTCTCTGAGCCGAAGCTGTACCTGGCCAGGTCTACCATTGCTGCATCAACCAGGAAGCAACTATGCATATGGTATGAGCCTCGATGTCCTCGGACATGCAGCTTGACTTCGGAAACAGACTTCTACCTTTTTTCAGCCCCTGCCCCTTCTCGAAAGCCTTCTCCGCCATGGAAGAGGTCATGGAGATTGTGACTGGGCAGCCGCTTCGAAAGATCATCCAAACTCGTGCATCTTGGAAGAATCAGTGTTTTCCAAATGCTGCCAATATCAGCCGGACGCTCTCCGTTCAATCCAAATCCTAACACGCAATTCTGTTAATTCTGATCGCTCTTAAGACACTGATGAGGTATTGGATCGGGTTGGTATGCGAGATACCAGCTTCATGGTGCAGCGCTCCAGAACTGCACACCTAGCTGGGTACTACCGCCTGATGAAGGACAAGGCAGGTCAAAGTTCGTCACTAACAGGAGCAGAAGTAGCAAGGCAAAGCTATTCAAAGCTACTGGGGGAATTCCCAAATGGAGCCGATGCCCAACCGCAATTCACCAACATCTCTATACGAAGGATCTTGTTTTCATGGGACTTTGAGCGGGCAGAGCTGACATGATCAGCTCGAAGATCTCGACAGCATATTTTCCCTTTGTGTTCTGCGACGGTCAGGGAGTATCCAAGCGTTGGCTGCAGCGACTGGACGGCTCCAGAGCAGAAGACAGTATGAAGCTTTGCTGCAGTTCTGCGAAGATGCAGATCCGAATTTGAGAGAACTCGAGCCATCAAATGTACGTGTATATTTATGTATACTGTTATTATCATTCTATTATTGTTTAATTAATATATGTATATATGTATATATATATATATGAGCCCGATACCTTTGTGGTCTATTTAGCTAGCTTTTTATATTTACAATACTACAAGCCTGGCTAAATAATACATGGCCATAGTGTGTATCACACAAGCCAAAACCCAAAAAGTTTCGGTCTAACTCAGGTATAGGATTTAATTCATAATCAGCAAACATCGCCCACCTCCATACATGACATCACGTTTACACTCGACATATCGATCCACAGTTGTTTATGTTTGAAAGCGGTTGGCATTGCTAGACGAAGCATTTCCTACGTTAAGGTTGTCTATGGTTATACTACAATCCAGCATAATCCAGCAAGAACCTGAAACGAGACATTTCCAGTATTAAAGTTGTACTATGTTGTATTACAACCCAGCACCATCCAGCCATGACCCCAAACGATACATTTCCAATACTAAAGTTGTACTGCAACCCAGCACAATCTAGCCAGGGCTCCAAACGAGGCATTTCCAGTACTACAGTTGTACTACAACTCAGCACAATGCAGCCAGGACCCTAAACGAGGCATTTCCAGCACTAAAGTTATAATACAGCTAAGCGCAATCCAGCCATGACCACAAACGAGGCATTACCAGGACTAAAGCTGTATTACAATCAATCACAATCCAGCCAGGACCCTGAACGAGTCATCACAAACTTTGTCCCCCTCCCCCTCACCTTTTCCAGCGATGAGCCTCTGGCAACCCTCAATCACAAACAGTGTCCCCCTCCTCTCTTCTGGTGTTCATGCTCTTCAAACCGTCAGTCGCAAGCAGTGTCCCTCTTATCTGTTCTTGTAGTCTACTTGCTATTTCAATAGCAGCAACAACAACATAGACAGCAACTATCACAACAACAACAGTCATAGGATCACAAGATGGAGGTAATGATGTTGAAATGAAGCTGGGACGAGAAAGCTTCAAGATGGAGAGGTTACCCGTTCTTAAGGGGGGGGATCATGGCTGGATGAAGGGGAAGAGGTATGCTGGCGAAGAAGATAGAGTGGTGAATCCCAAGCACAGTCCCTCGCGTTGGATTTTGCCATCAGAAACTTTGGTTCTGTCGAGCCGTTGTATATTCAGATATCCGAATCGACAAGCAGTATCAGTAACCGTCAAAATCACAACGAACACTGTACCGGCATGAATTCTGGTCATGATGTATCACCACTGGCAGTTACTCTAGGTCCACTTGTTTTCCTTCCGGCTTTTCAGGTATAACAGCAACCCTAAACCCCCAGCCCATTTGTAAGCCCGGGGGTCAACGAGTCAACAACACCAACAACAACACCACCAACAACAACAACGACAGCAGCAACATTCGCAGAAACATATGATGAACATGGTAGAGACGAGTACGAGATGAGATGGTTCGAACATTGTCAGGTTAGTTTGTTTGGGGAGGATGGGGAGGTAGGGCATAAAGATCAAAGGAGGGGATGGGGCATGCTCTGTCGCAGGCAGTGTCGTCCGTATCTGTTTGGGCATTTTTTGTTTTCGTGTCAGTCGGCCGATGGAGGTAATGAAGATGTTGATGATGACAATGAGACGTGGCAAATTGAGTGTTGGAGCTTCTAGCGACGATCCTCTTCACCTCTTCAGTCGAAAGCAGTGTTCCCTTCTTGTTTTTTGGTGTTCATGCTCTTGAAACTGTCAATCGAGAGCAGTACCCCCTTAGCTGTGCTTGTAGTCTATGTTTTAGTGTGAGTCGGACTCCACTTTTCAACAGCATCAACACCAACATGATCAACAAGAACACCAACAGTCACAGAGTCATATGATGGAGGCAGTGAAGATGTTGACGATGAAGATGACACGAGAAAGCCTAAAGATGGTGAGGTTATGTTCTTGGGAGAGGACGGGGAGGTAGAACATAATGACTGAATGAAGGGGAAGGGGTATGATGACGAAGAAGATAGAGCCGCGAACTCCAAGCAGCGTCCCCCTCATTGGACTTTGCCTTTCATTCACCACAGCAGCAACAAAAACAACAACAGCAGTAGCTATAACAACAACAACAACAACAGCAGCATCAACTGCAATCCATAAGGTTAGTAGTAGCCCATCGCAGCAAAATTTGCCACCCGATTATTGGGCAACAGTTGCTGCGATTGACTTGTTCGTGGTTATAGTAAAACCAGGAAGCAGCCAATCGCAGCAAATTTCGCCAGCCGATTCTTGTGCAAAATTTGCTGCGATTGATTTGTGAGTGGTTGTTTTGAAAGCAAGACACAGCCAATCGCAGCTATAAAGATGACAAAAATGATGATGAAGGTGATAAAAAGAATGATAGAGATGATCAAAGGAATGGGAGGGGTGATGTGGGGTGGGATGAGGTGCGGGGGGTGGGATGGGATGGGGTTGTGGCGG
>BGNK01002719.1:76950-93475 GCA_003297005.1 Symbiodinium sp. clade A Y106
GGCGATGAAGAGGACAGAGGATCCTCTTTTTTTATTTATTTCAACAGTTGGGGGACCCAAATAATTGAAATAATTGAAATCGGGTTCATTTCAATTATTCCTTTATTGAAATGGTGGGGTTTTCTCCTTATCCAATAAAAGAAGAGGATTTCAATTATTTCAAAAGTTGTGGCCACCAAATAATTGAAATAATCGAAATCCGGTCTTCGATGGATCCCAACCCACCGAATCCGGGATTTCAATAATTGAAATAATTGAAATCGGCCCTATTTCAATTATTTCGAAAGTTGGGGGACCCAAATAATTGACATGTTTGAAATCGGGCGCATGTCAATTTTTTCAAGTCTTTCAATTATTTCAATAATTGAAATGGTGGGGATTTCTCCTTATCCAATAAAAGAAGAGGATTTCACTTATCTCAATTATTTCAAAAGTTGCGGTCACCAAATAATTGAAATATGTAGTTCTAAGCAAACAAATAGGGCGTCAAATAGACCCTAGAGGAGCCTCTCTCTCTCACATATATATATATATATATTAATATACATATATATACATATATAACCTAGTCAGCGCAAGGTATGTGAAAGGCTCCGCAGCTGCCTACGCTGGCGGCGTGCCAGCAGCTGGCGGCCTGTGGGGTGCCTCGTTTGTTTATGACCCTCCCCGGATGGTGAAACAAATCGAATCCGACGATAGAGACTCACCTAGTTGCATTCATGCTTCGACTTTCCACTAGGGGCTGAGGCCTTCGAGGGTTGTGACAGGTTGCGCCAAAAGGCTCTGAAAGGGCTTGTTCGAAGCATGTCATGAGGAATGCAGGAAGCCGTTCAGAAATGCAAAGCAAGAACTGGCGAGTGATGTTTGGATACGGAGTCGAAGGCTCTCCAAAGCCCCGAGCCCTAAGCACTGCATCGCCTGCATCGCACAAAGTCTCTCAAGGTGCCGGTCGCTCTACGATGCTCTTCTCTCTGCGGGACGTGCTGCTGTTTTGTCAGATGCTGCTGAACAGACCTTTGGCACATGAGGGCATTTCCACGGTGTAGTCTGGGATATTACCGTCAACAGCATCTATTCTGCTTAGAATGCAACTTAAAGGGTGCCAAACGCTAGAATTGAGATCTGCTCTGACCTTCGGAAAGACCATCGGACCGGGTGTTTTTTGAAAGGTTGACCAGAGGTGTGGGAGTCGAGGATCTACAACCGGGCCACCGAAGCCACAATGCAAGCTGCAAAAGAAGACAAGAGGTCCGGATCCCAGGTGGATCCTCCTTGGCACTGAAACTCTCCATCCAGCGATCCTGAACCCAAACTGGACACCTAGTTTCTAACGCAAGGAAAGCCTCACATCTAGGATCATCTATGAGGGTGCGCGGGTGCGCAACTTCTGTTCTTCGCAAACCTACATGTCGCATTCTACATCCTTCACTCACCCATGCTTCCGACGCTGCACCCGAGTCGGGAGAACTCGTTCGACAGACTGGTGAGTTCTGTCAGCATGTCAGTTCCGACGGCCTTAACCGTAAACCGTGGAGCGGACACAAGGGGGCCGATCAGTGTCCGGCAAGCGCGTCTTGTCGCTTGGCTGCCTTGGTGTCTTCCGGGCGAGTTCAGACGATCGGGTTTCGGGAGGGCAAAAACTTCACACTCCCCAAAGTGGCGAAACAGTCCGACGCGAACGGTAGTTCAGAATCCGGCTGCGTTCCCGCGTGGGGGAATGGCTCCTGTTCTGTTGAGTTACCTCTTCCTCATTCTTCCTCCAGTTTCACAATGATGTTGAACGTGGGTTGTCGCCAGCATTTGGACTGTCACGAGGAAGACAGAGACGGTGCGCTCGCTTGTTGGCGACTGGCTGCGGCTGAAGCGTGCCTCTGACAAGCCCGAGCCGGAGGGCTGGGGAAGTGAGGATGTGCCTAAGCTTGATCTGAAGCCGCAAGCCCTAAACCCGAATTCAAGCCTTCTTCGAGCCCTGGAGACGCTTACTGCAGCATTTCTTTTCGTGTTAGCTGGCTTTGGGCATGACTTGCTCAGTGGGCGACTTGGATCTCGCAGGTGGGATGGTCCCCTTTGGGCAACATCGAAAGATACGGACCGCATGCCGGGGCTCTCTACATGGGAGGCACGTGCCAAGAATCATGTGCTGACCGGCTTTCTGACGGGATCCATGCGCTTGTCCAGGCATGAGCTACTTTTGGCTGGATCCGCGTCGGAACATCGCCACGGCGATCATGACTGAGACCTACTGGCAGGTTGATCCACTGGGCTGGAAAGCTGAGCTGGACGACCTCGACCAGGCCTCCAATTCTTCATGGTGTTGTCAGGGTAGTGTGAATCGGCATTCTGACTGAATTTGGATTTCCCTTCGAGGAGCAGCAGATGTATAGTTTACTGCTACAGGTTTCGACAGTTGAAGCCTAAAGCACCTCTGCAGGCTCTAGAACTGCAGAGCAGGGTGCGCGGTTTCGGCTTGAAGACTTCAGCACGTAGGGGCCGAAGGGGTATCTAAGAGGTGCCTTCGTTGGGGGTCCTTTCTCAGGAGAGTCGAAATGCAGCGGTTCAGGTTCAAAGCCTCAGGAGGGCTTTGGGTTTGGGGTCGAAGTTCTGCTTATGTTTTCAGAGTTTAGACGAATGCACAGTACAGTTCAGTTTCAGGGCCATGGGATCCTTTGTGCATCATGGTTTGACGCGCAGAACTGAGTGTCACAAGCTGTTGCGCACAAACACGGCTCCCAACAACCACCTAACACGCGCGGACCCAGCCCTCGAGATACGGACTCGTGCAAACAAACACACTTTCAAAACAGCGCGGCCCTTTGGGCTTGGGGCCCAGTCACGTTTTGAGCATCTTGCTGTGATGCCTTCCAGGTTGGCGAAGTTTTTTTGAGGGGTTTATTTACCAGGCAACCTCTTGATATGCTTAAATACAGAGAACCCTTCATATCCGAAACGAGAATGTGTTCTATCGACGGCCAATTCAACATAAGAGCCCTTTGTTTACTTGACAACAGAACCACAGGAAACAGGTGTTGCGAGTTTGTGTTGTGCCCAAAACTGTTGCATGAACAGCATCCACATTCATGCCACCGGCAACCACGATTTTACATTCCGACTATGTGAAGACGCTCTGATGTCGAAAGGCGTGACCAAGAAAATGCCGAAAATAAAGTTGGCTCAGCATGACACGCGGCCTGGTCCAGTCTGTAATGCTTCGTGGGAAATGATGACTGCTTTGTTGATGAATCTGTTGGGTGCTTGCAGGCGAACATAATCATTCTTGTCGGTGTGTGGGTGCTCATGGTTGTGCACGTACTACTGTTCTAATTACTCAGCTGCTATTCTCGCAATCAGGTATAGAGCGCTTGGCAGCTGTTTCTCAAAACAGGTTGCCTTGTGGCTCTACGACCTGTAATTTAGTAGTGAGCATCTGACGAGGATTGCAGGATCGGTGGGGGACAGTTGCGTTGCTAGGCCTTTGAAGTGCTACGAAACTTCTGGTGATCGCGTAGGCTGCGTGCAGGAGTTTTCAAGTTGTTGGGAAATCGAGCAAAGTAGATTCTCAGGCCGTGAAGGCCTCGACGCCCAAACGGTGCACCGGTACTATAAGGTCCTTACAGATACTCTTTGTGGAGTACATGGACCTAGTCAGTCTTGCCAGATGAACCGGAGAAGATTACCACCAGTTTGGGCTTTTCAACTTGTTTCTTGCATCTCGGTCTTCACTGAGCCGCAACCCCTACCCCGGAAGTTGTTTTTCAACTATGAACAAGAGTAGATGGGTAGATATCAGGTGCACATCGAATTTTGGTTGTCAAGTTGAATATGGTCGAAGCGCAGATGTTCGCCTTGTTGGCGCCCGTATTTTTCCTTCTGTGCATCTGCACTCATAACAAGACCAAAGGAAAAGGATCCTGAAGATAAAATGATGAAGCCCTCTACCATGATGCATAGGTATTGTGATTGTGGGGCTTCCACCAGGCAGTCTTCACTTGGATACCTTCGTTGATTGCCACGGAGCCCCCAAAAACAAAATGTCGATGTTTCAGTACTCTTCATTTCTTGCGCATTCGTGTTATCATGCAGGTGCATGTCTGACGGTTGTGAGATCGAATCAGCGTACATCTATTTCAAGCGATCTTCGGCATTTGGAACAATCCCTTTGTGCTTGGCACGGCGCTGTTTTTGAACGGGTTACCATTCGATTTTGTTTCAAACTTTATGGTATGGCGCTGCAATATTTCAGAAGTCTAGAAGGAACGATTGTCCAGCAAGGTCATCCAAAAAGCCGTGCTGAAAGCAAAGCGAAAGCGGAAATCTGCGCATTCTGCTTCCACAGAAGCGGCAAAGAGACAGCGCCGATAATCTTGCAATGCTGATGGGGCAGCACCGAAAACATAATTCCGTGAAGTTGCGGAAAGCAATATCGGAGTGAGGTGTTTGTAGCTTGTGGATGGTAAAGTCGGCACGAATCCAGGGAAGGAGTAATGGCTTCGTGAAGTTATATGAGATTCTGGCTTCTAGGTTTGCAAACACTAGCGTTCTGATGATTTGGCTTCCTGACACTTACATGAATGTTGGGATATCTGGTAAATCTAACATGTGGTTAAGCTTCGAAACTTCACTCCATATGTCAATATCTTAATCGGTACAATGAATGGTTGATCCCAAATTAACCTATATGTTCTTCTACATATTAATCTATTTAGGTATTTAAAATCATAATATCTTAAATCGAAAATAGTGCGCTTTAGTTATTATATTTAAATATATACTATTTTTTTCCTAAAAACCCCTGGGGGGTTGGGTTCTTGTTTAGTCTTCCCTTCCCACGGGGGAGTGTTCACAAAAAAAAAGTTGCCGTGGACCGGAGAAGCCTTTTAGCGAAGAGGACGCGTCCACGGCATCGTGTCGACGGGCTGGGCAGCTCTAGGTGCCGAGCGTTTGCGGGAGGACGCGGCCGTGGATGGGGACGGGTGGGATCTCACTGTCGCGGGAGGACACCTACGACCTACTATTTTCTTATTGCTTACCGCTTACGAAACACTTACTACCTACTGGGTACCTACTACCTACTAGGTACTTACTACCAAAGGTTCCTACCACTGCCTCGGCACCTATCCACTGTTTGCTGGGTATTTACAGCCCCTACCTACTACCTACCAGGTGCTTGCTTACTCACAACGCTCGTCGGTACTTCCTACCTCCTGGGTACCTACTTACTACCTACGCGTCCGTATTGACCAAACCAACGAGGTACCTCTCTATTACTTACTAAGTACTTGGTACTTAGTAGGTACCTACGACCTACCTATCTACTACCTACTAGCTCTTACAACTGCCTGCTAGTTACCTGGCTATTACCCACCCACTCACTACCTAGTAGGTTTTTAATTACCTAACAGTTTAACAGGTACCTTCTTCTGCCAGGTACGTACTTATTACAAGGCACCTACCTCCTACCCACTAGGTGCCTACCTGTTGGTACCTCGGAAGGTACCTAGTAGACAGTGGGTAAGTAGCTAGCAAGTAAATACCTGTAAGTAAGCAGCAGGTATGTATCTAGCAGGGAGGTAATATTGACTAGGTAGTAGGTAAGTACTGAGGGGTAGTAGGTATATAGTAGGTAGGAAGGAAGTACCTAGTAGCTGGTAGGTAGATACTTAGGGGTAGTAATTACGTAGTAAGTAGTAGGTAGGTACCTGATGGTAATAATTACCAATCTAGTAAGTAGTAGGTAGTAAGTACATACCTAGTAGGTAATAACTAGATACCTAGTAGGGGTAGTACATGCCCAGTAGATAGTACGTCGGTACTTCTTACAAGTAGAAGGGTATTAGGTAGTCAGTAAATACTTAGTATGCAGAAGGAAATGTACCTAGCAGGAGGATAGCACTAAATATCTATCGACCGAAATAACGAAATGGTTTCAATAGGAAAATATTGGAGATATATTTCTATTGACATATGTATTGTACACACATGCCGAGATACGAGATACGATTGTGCTAAATAGAAAAAATACTAAGTATTCCAAGACTGAGGTTGTTTCAGTAGGAAAGTATCGTAAGTGTGTTTTCGTTGATATATGTCTTGTACACTCGTGCCGAGATATGAGATGATATTATGCATGATGATGTACGTGTATAGAATTGGTTGATAGATAGGATATCATTTTCTATATGGTATGTTGGAATTATTATTGCATGTGTCCGTACGAGTAGTATCATTATTTATTATTCTTCTTTATTTATTATATAATAGCGATCTTTAATTTTAGTTATATATATTAAAAATTCTAGGTGAATAGTCTCTAAAGGTATCGGATATATATATATATATATATTATATTATATTATATTTTTCTCGAATACGTAGTAGAAGGGTTCTCGTTTTAATTTAGGGTTCTAGGGGAGGGACGACGACCTCCCACTGTGCGTTTTGCGTCTACGAAAGCGTCTGGAAGCGTTCACTTGAGACGCGGGGGGTGGTGCGTTCGTGGGAGTTTGTAGGAAATTTGTTGGGGGAATGTCATAGGTCACGGGAGGTTGCGGAAAAATGATTTGGGGTGCGTCGGGGAAAAGAAAGCGGTTTAGCGGGGATATGAAGGGACGGTGGGAGGATACGGGAGGTTGTGGGAAAATGATTTGGGAAGAGGGGGAATATAATTAAAGAGAGGTTTTTCTATAAAAATAACGTCTTATTAGGAAGTTCTTTGGGGGGGGTCGGGTATATGTAGACTCTTTGGAAAGAAAAGATTATTTGGCGATTTTAATTTCTGTGATAGTAGAAAGGACTTAGGTAGGTAATAGACGGGATTCTTGATTATTATTATTCTGTTTTGATTTATTATGTTCTATAGATTCTTAAATAGATATTATGAGTCGTAATATTAGGTAGTATAATTTATTATTTTTTATTTTAGATAATATGATCTGGAATGTTTTTTTTCGTTATAAGACCCGTGATTTTATTTTTCGAAAAGATTGGTAAGTTGTTTTTGGTTAGTTCTTAGTTCCGCGGGAGTCTTAAAAGAAATTTCTTATTCTCGAATTGAGGTCGGGGGTTGCTTTCGAAGTCTCGGACCCGACGCCGCTTAATTTCGCAAAAGTAACTCAAAGTAACTCTATGCTCGAGTTGAGATCGGGGAATTATCTTCTCGAAATTATTTAACTCTCTAAAAGCAACTCTATTCTCAAGCTGAGATCGGGGGTTGCTTTTAGATACCGGAGCCCCGGGCCCGATCCCCAAACACGCGGTGCCCTGGAAAGAAGTCTATATTCGCGCATAGTGCATATTTGATATCAAATTGATTTGGCATAATTCGCCCGGGTACGGACAATCCGTACTCACTACTTGCAGACAGAGGAAGCCCTACGACACTTGAGGTTGTATAACAAGGGGGGTTTGTGTAGATTAGTCTAGGATGCCCCTTGTGTGGTTTAGCTTGTAAAACGATAATAAGTAAAAAAAACGATAAGGTCCATTCAATATGTGTTATATAAGTACTAGTCCTAGTATGGTTAGTGCTACGAATAGTGTTAGTACTGCGAGTGCTACTACTGCTAGAAGTAGTGCCAGTGGCTGCTGATTAGTGTTAGTGGTACCTCTTGTAGTATGATTAGTCCAATTAGTACCATGCTCCTACTTCCACTGCTACTGCTGCCGCTACTTCCAGGGTCTACAGCTTCCGCTGCTGCTACTATTGCTACTCTGCTTCTGTTACTGCCTTTACTACTGTTGGTGTTGCTGTTATTGCTTCTGTTGTTCTACTGCTCCTGCTGCTGCTACCGCTGTTGCTGGTATACGGCTACTGCTGTTGTTGTTGGTGCGACTCTTGTAGCGCTGCTATTGCTGCTTCTGACCAGAACAAGGAGGTAGCAAGAACAGAGACAGGGATGTGGTCGAAGTGCACAGTGCAGCTGCAGCAAAGTGGCCCAAGCACAGTCCTAGCGGAGCCAATGGCGGGCGAAGTCTGGCCAGAGTACAGCGTCAAGTTCGGAGGCGGAATCTCCACCATATATGTTGTGTCCTATCCGAAACACAAGGACAGGATCCCATCTAGTGTGGATGAGGGTACTGCCAACAGACTCCTCGTTGCACAGCTGCATTGCGTGTTTTAGTGTCAGTTGGGTTTCCACATAGCGGCAGGAGCAGCATATTTCCTCTTGGGCGTCCAAGGCTTTGTGCCAGGAAAATGCCCAGATGTCCTTGGAAGAGTTGAAGACTTTGTGCAAGAAGGCCAAAAGCAAGCTGGCTCGTCGAAACCAGCAGCTCCTGACGGACAAGAAAAGCCTGCACACGTCACTCCGAAGAAGCGGCGACCGGAGACAACCACAGAGTCCCCACCCAAGACCAAAGGCCCACGTCGGGTCGCGAAGGAACTCGAGGACGCAGCGCAGCTTTGCGAATCTTGGATGGCGCTTTGAGTTTGCAATGAGTCACTGCGGAAGTGTAAGTTCTTGGTTTTTGGAGTTGGTGCTTGTAGCTTGGCGAGACTGAGGAGGTTGTGGGTGCAGCAGAAGCCGTGGAAAGCGGGGAGCAGGTGAGTCTGCTTGTCACCATGTTTCATTTTGTTCCACTTCGGAGCCGCGCTGCAACACAAAAACCAAGCAGCTCACACTGCGGAAGCCGTTTAACCGAGCGTGGTGGCTGCTGCAGAGCACGGGGAGTTGCCAGCGGAAGTTGCCGAGGATTCGATGAAGCCAGGGCAAAGTCAGGTCTGAATGGTAGAGCCAATCTCCAATCCGAAGTAAGCGCAGACTTGAAATCCAACACGCCTTCAGGAGCATGACCAAGCAGCTCTTGCAGAGCCAGCGGCCGCGGAAGCTGCGCAGGAACTGGTTGACAGGGTTTGGCGAATAACGCTTCGGAGCTTGTAAGTAGCCTTCGTGGTCTATGATGCGGGTGCACGTTGCCCGCCTCTCAACTGCTTGAGTGAGGAGGAACGCACGGGAATAGTTTTTGTTGCCTCACCCCACACTGAAAGGTAAACCGGTAAACCTGCTTTCTAAATCCTTCCTAATCTGCGCAGGAGCTTGCAGCAGCCGTTCCAGCTGCTGTGCCTGAGCAAGGGGAGGTGCGCTGGGGAACGGATTTGGGGTTCTTCCTACCGAAGTCTGACTTGAGATCGAGATGTCGTGTTGGATCTAAAGGTTTTTGAATTTGAGTTTGCGTGCCAAAACCAGAGTTTCTTCAGCGATGCACCCCAAAATCCTAAGCCCCAAGCTCTCCTGACACCGTATCCGGCAAGGATGTGGCAGAAGCGCCTGCTGCAGCCGAAGATCTCGAGGTGGAAGTAGCGTCGGCAAATTCAGGTCTTTGGGTGTTCGGGCTGAGAGGTTTGAAAGGCGGAAGCCGAAAAATTCCCACCGAGTGCACATGCTGGTCAGGAAGTGGCTCCGGTAACCATGCTGTCGGAGCAGCAAAAGCTGCAGATCGCAGAGTTGGTTGCAGCACGGCCGGAGGAGCAGAAAGGCAATCATCGTAGAGTCATGTGGAGCAAAACTCCGCAGGGCGAGTGCAGTGTGTGTGGCGCAAAGCGTCATGCATGCAAGTGGGGCGAAATGCGAAGATGTGTGAAAGCTCAGAAGGCTCACACTCGCGGAAGTGTTTGCTACTGCTGCGTACGTGCTTGTCTAGCTCTGGGCGCCAACTGTAGATCCGTAGAGCTTTACCGTGCTGTCCCGGGAGCCTTCGCAGTTTGGCTAGCTCAATCCAAGATTCAGCGTGCCGCGCTTTCTGCTTACGATGGGGACAAGTGCGCTTGTCATGAGTGCTCATGAACCTGCTTTGGTTCCCACGCCCAAGCACCAGGGGTAACGGTTTGCTTGGACACAAAGCAGCTACCAAGCGAGGAAAAGAAGGGACTTCGTTCTGGATTGCAGAGTCGGTATCTCTTCCGAATGCTGCGTCATGCAAAGCCGAAGATGATGGTGTAGGAAACAACCTCATGTCGTGCTGCTCGAGACAGAACTGTAGAGCCAGGTATAGAGCTGATCTTCACCAAGCAGTGCCAGTTATGCATCTTGTTACCGAGATCTTTAACGCACCTGTAATACGGAAAGACTACAACGGTCGATCTTAGTTTCAGTGCAAGTTTCGGGTAGCAAAGGATGTTGGAGCAAACTTGAAGATCAACACTCGATAGGCGTGCAACCTGAGGCTTGGGAGGCTCTACATGTGCAAACTGAGGCTTGAGAGGCTGCACTTGTGCAAATTGAGGCTTGAGAGGCTGCACTTGTGCAAACTGAGGCTTGAGAGGCTGCACTTGTGCAAACTGAGGCTTGAGAGGCTGCACTTGTGCAAACTGAGGCTTGAGAGGCTCTACTTGTGCAAACTGAGGCTTGAGAGGCTTTACTTGTGCAAACTGAGGCTTGAGAGGCTCTACTCGTGCAAACTGAGACTTGAGAGGCTGCTTTGTGCAAACTGAAGCTTGGAGACCGGCAAGACTCTAGGTGCATGAACCTCCAAAATCCGGGGTAACTTGGGTGTCAAAAACGATAATAAAACGATAACAAAAACGATAACCTTTGTTTGACAGAGGGGCCTTTCGAAGGACATGAGCCATCCATTACTTGTGCCAGTACTAAGGAGTTGAGGTGTTGTTTAGGGAAACACTGATATTATTAATAATCAGAAGAGAGAGAGAAGGTCTTGCCTTATCATGCTCAGATTCGTCTGCATCCTTTCGGGTAGTTTAGGGACGTCCCATGGCGGCCCTGGATGCGAAACGCATCAACAACATCTTGAAGTGCATCCTCAAGGATGAAGAAGTCGGTGAAAGAGTGCTGGCGCTGACGCAGGCACAGGTCCCTCGCAAAGCCAAGTTTGCTGCCTTAACCCAAGAGCAAAGACGTTGGCTTGGAAACGTGCTGACGTACAAGTACGCCAAGCAGCTCACGGAAGACGAGCTCAGGTACTACAGGGAGCTACCGCCGGACAGCAAAGACTTGGTGGTGCAAGGCAAGGAGAAGCTGCTGACAGCGTTGGGTGGGGGGGCTGCAGCGCCAAGCTCGGCTGCAGCGTCCAGCTCCAAAGCTCCGCCGGCTCCTCCAGTCGTGGTAAGGGCCCCGGTTCCACAGCGACCGCCAAAGGCGGCAGCCAAAAGAAAGCTGGAAGTGCCCAGGTCGAAGCCGAAGGCGAGGCTTAGGAAAAGCCGGTTTGCGTTTGGGCGCAAAAGGCTAGGTGCACGCCACATAGCCGAGAGCATTGCGCACTACTGCGGCAAGGACAGACGAAAGATTTGCGGTTTCCTGCGATCTGTGGTGACTCGGGTGGATGCCGAATGCCCAGGTGTGAAGCAAGAGCTCTTGAGAGATGCCCCTGTAGTGGACAACTTGCTCTTGCAATCCCTGTCGCGCCTACGTGAGGAGGCTTTGAGCAGCGGTTTTCAGAGCGTGGCCATAAGGGATGTGGACTTCATGATATCCAAAAACGGTTCGTGGAGCCAGGAGTTTCTGAAGAAACAAGGGTATCCAATTGGCCGCAAAGCTTGGGCAACCGTGCAGAAGCGTGCCAGGGAAGGGGGACAGTTGGGTCGGCGTGAGGTGGAAGCACAGTTGCGTGGTGGAGGAAGGAAAAAGGTCGACCACTCTTTGCTTGAGGTAACACGCCAAGTCTTGCTTCAGCACGCCAAGCCTGGAAGCACAGTCGCGCACGTGCACCGGAACGAGGATGGCACATTGGGCCAAGCTCGGCGGAGAGGCGAGAAGTCTCAGGAAGCTGTTGTTCCCAGTCAGTCCTTGTTGAGCAAGCCGGCGAGGATTTGGCAAGAGCACCCGGAGATCCGTCAGCGAATCAGCCGCAGCGGGTTTTACAAGCTGATGAAACAATCCTTTGCCGATTTCCGACCTGGTCAACGTGCCACAGACATCTGCTCCCATTGTCAATGCTACTGGGATCACATTGTCCCCCGCTTCCACAGGGACTGGAACAAAGCAAAAGCAGACTTGACATCAGTGTACCCCAGGTATTTCGCACACATGCCTGAGAATCAGGTTTTTGCGGATGCCGGCGAGGAAGCAGCAGCAGCGCTGCGTTATGTGCGTTCTCATTGTCAGCGACACCAGCAGGAGAGAGCTGCCAGTGGGTGCGATTTGCTTCAGCTCCGAACCTTCACCGAGGGTCCTGTAGAAACTTTGTTGTCTGGCCATGTCTCCTTGCTGCAAAGCTATCTTTGGCACATGCTCAGTGCAAGGCGGCAGCAAGAATGCTTAAAGCAGCTCATGGGTGGAGGCTTGGCCATCCGAGACACGCTTCTGATCTTCGACTGGAAGGAAAAGATCCGTCTTCCGATAGGGCCTCAGGAAACTTCGGCGATGTGGCATTGCCAACAAAAGTACGCAATCTCCTGCTTTGGATGCTGTGTGCTTTCGCACAAGCCAACATCGACCGTGGCAAAGCCAGACATTCAAACAACGTACCCTTTGCTTTTGAACGAGGTTCGTGAACAGAATGCCGAAGCATCGAACCGAATGTTGCAAGAGGTGATTCGGGAATGCAGTGTGTCCACCGAAGGCGTCCTGCATTTGTGGGCAGACTGCGGGCCTCATTTTCGCAGCGCAGAAAATCTTCACCATCACATGTACGACCTGTGTGTGAAGCGAAAGCAAGTCATCAATTGCTCTTTCTTGGCAGAGCAGCATGGAAAGAATGTTCTAGACTCTGCTTTCGGGGCTTTGAGCAGATGGCTTGGTNATCACATGTACGACCTGTGTGTGAAGCGAAAGCAAGTCATCAATTGCTCTTTCTTGGCAGAGCAGCATGGAAAGAATGTTCTAGACTCTGCTTTCGGGGCTTTGAGCAGATGGCTTGGTAAGCAAGCTTTCTGTATTGTCTGTGCAAAACCTGCATGAAGCCATCTCTGCTGGTGCAGATGCAGCCATGAAGCGCGACCCACAAGGGCCGCTGTGGAAGTGTCGGGTGGTCGACTTTGGACAGCATCGGCAGCAGACGTCACCCACGTTCAGGAACGGACGGAGTCCGACTTGTCGGATAGTACTTTCTTCCTTCGCACAAATCGAGGGGGGTTTTGCCCCCCGGTGGTTCAACTCCTTTTTTTTCAAACCATCACTCCTTTTGAGTCCATCACTCTTTTCGAGTTTTGGGTCACGTCTTTTAAATCTCCCGGTTTTTCTTTGGGAGAGTTTTCATGTTTCAACCATGAGTGTTTCCACTTTCGCATGTTGAGCCGAGTGCAGTCGAAGCTTCTGGCCTCTGCGACAAATTTGTGTCTGTCCGTGGGCCGCTAGAGTCCTGTAAGGTCCTTCTAACAGGCTCCGGGTGCTACCGACGAGGCTTGTGGCTGCAGCTGCTGCATGGACAGGGGCCATCCCACCGTGTGCCTTCGGTACAACAGGCCCCCTGTGCCGCCTCGTCGGCTGCTTGTCTTTTTCCTGCTTCGCCAGTGTCGGCTCACTGGCTGGCGCACGATCATTCTGGGGCTCTTGCCAAGCCAGTGCCTGGGTCGTGCTTTATCTGGGCGTGGACCAGGTGCAGGAGTTGCGGCTGGTGTGCCGCGAGCTTTTTGCAATCTTTCGACAGATTCTGGATAACTTTCATTCGGAACAGGGTCCTTTGCAGAGAGCTTATTACTACTGATGGATCCTCTGCCTCTTGAGAAGCCGGTATGTTCGGACTGAAGACTTCAAGATCACTCGCACGTACTGTCTCATCGCACGGCCGCCTGCAGGCTGCACTTGTGCAAACTGAGGCTTGAGAGGCTGCACTGTGCAAACTAAGGCTTGGGAGGCTCTACTTGTGCACACTGAGGCTTGAGAGGCTGCACTTGTGCAAACTGAGGCTTGAAAGGCTGCACCTGCGCAAAGTGAGGCCTGAGAGGCTCTACTTGTGCAAACTGAGGCTTGAGAGGCTGCACTTGTGCAAACTGAGGCTTGGGAGGCTCGACTTGCGCAAACTGAAGCTTGAGAGGCTTTGCTTGTGCGGACAGAGGCTTGGGATTCTTCCCCATATGGAAGCAGAAACCTCTAAGCATGACAACGCAAGCTTCAGAAGGCTCCAAATGCAGTGTGTCCAGAAGACCTAGGGACAGCTTAGGTTACATACTTGTAGATGGATTGTAAGATGCTGCCAGCTACCAAGAGCCAGGCCATACTTGTCGTAAGAGTCATAAGTGATAGTGCTTGATTCCTTGTAAAACGATAACAAGTAAGAAACGATAACGCAGTTTGGGGACAGTGGATTCATACCCGGGTTATTATACAACCTCAGGTGATGATCCAACAGGACCTTATCGGCTTTTTCAATTCCGTTCCACATTCACGCATTTGTTCAGCTTTGCAGTTGATGACCTACAGATTGCAAGAGCACTTCGGCCAACTAGCCGAAGACTTGTCCCTTTCAAGGGACAGCGCAGATTCCGAGGATCCAACACCAAGGTACTGCGGATCCAACATGTCATGGAGCTGACAGAGTTCCTGTTGCAGTCTGCGTACTTCAAAGTAGGGCTGGATACCTACTGTCAGATTCAAGGAGCATGCATGGGATCACCGATGGCACCTGTCCTTTGTGCATTGGTCGCAGCAGAACAGGAATTTCTGACGATTCGAAGCTTACGCACCCACCTTGCAGATGCAGGTTTGCTACGCAGTTTCAGGTACGCAGACAATCGATGCCTCTTCTTGCGTCGTTCCGAGCTTCAAACAGATTGGGCAAGATTACTTTTCCGACTGGATTTCTATGGTTTGCCCATTGAGCTTGAGCATGTGCCGGGTGAAGAATTGCTAGGATCAATCACCTCGACACAACAAGGGACGGTCACGATGCAACAGCCTGCCAATGAGACGACTCTCCGATCGTTACGCTCTGCAGGTTCCAAATTAGCTGCCCTTTCGGGTTTCAGTGCCAGAGCCTTGAGCATCAAAAGACACACCCGACCAATTCGATTGGTCCGACCGCAGGTGGAGGACTTAGTTGAAATCTACCATAGACGCGGTTTCGACCTACAGGACCTTTCAAAGCTTGCTTCGAAGTTTCGTGTTCAAGAGCCACACTGCTCTGTCAGCGCTTTCGTATCTCTCTCTCTCTTACTTCCCAAGTGTTTTCATGTGCGTTGCAAGACTCAACACCTTTGCCAATGCTGCAGCGCTCCATCGAGTTTGTAGAGAGTTCGCGTTGCATCTAGCTTCACTCTCAGGGTAGCAATGGACAGCCAAACGATGTCAGATACCCGAAGGAACATCAATCAGGCATCCGTGTCCCAGCTTCTTGAATTATTGTGGCAGATCTGGGACATTCTCAATCGAAGGCTACGATTCGCGGAAGGACCTAGTCGGTGCCGTCACCAATGTCAATGGTGTGAGAACAGGTGCTGCTACCACAGTCACAAAAGGACCATTCCACTTCCACTTCCACTTCTCTCTCTCTCTCTCTTTCGTTTCAGCTTGCACTTCCGCAGTTTTGCAGTGCACACATGTCATGTCACAACTTCATCACATATTCAGGCAGATCATTGTGCTCGAGAAAACGCCAGTAATCTTAGCATGTCCAGCTCAGCCAGCGACGATCTTACCAGCGCATACACACGCTCGGCCGACATTTGCAGCTCCGATTACGCTTGCAACTCTGAGGATATCAAGATGTCAACAAACTCAGAGAGTGACGATGATCCGGACTCTGCAGAGCTATCATGCAACTGCGACCATGAGTCCAAGAAGCCAAGACCTGCAGGCTCAGACACACAGACCGTGTCATGTCAGGGCCAGACACCAATCGAGATATCATCAAAGAAGCGCAGACTCAGGATGACGGATGAAGATTCGGACGGAGTTCGAGTCAAAATCATACCATGCGTTAAGCAGCAATTTCGTCGACGCATGGAAGCTACTAAGGTGTTAAATGACGATTTCTATGTGCCCAACAGGGCACAACTCATGCTGAGCTTTTTGCAGAAGCATGGTGATCGCATTGTTCAGGAAACACCTGGTCGCAGGCGACGCTTCCCCAACACGCTTCAGCTTGTTCAGCATGCCTTGCAGAAATCTTCAGGTCATCGACAGTGGTTGCAGTCAGACATGTCAGGACGATAATGAGGAATCAGATTTCCCCTCGGAAAAGGGGTGTGTGTGTGTGTGTACACCCTGATTCTAAGCTAAGGGTTCTGGCGATGACTTGCTGATTTCAGTTTGTTTCGGAAGCAGGGGGCAGACCCATACAGACTCCTCTGCTAGCAAAGCTGGTCTGTATGCGGTGAGGATATCACTGAGGACGCTCAGTGACGTACCTGCTTAGGGGAAGGGCAATCAGGCTAAGCCATGAACCTGGCACGCCGAGAGTTCAATCAAACATTCTGACAGGTATGCTATCCTACTGAGGTTAATCGAAATGAGCTGGAAAGTAAGGGCGAAAGCCGATGGAGATGGTCTTTCGCCACTTCTCCGTGTGTATGTGTGTGTGTGTGTCTGTGTGTCTCTGTGTGTCTCTGTGTGTCTCTGTGTGTCTCTGTGTGTCTCTGTGTGTCTCTGTGTGTCTCTGTGTGTCTCTGTGTGTCTCTGTGTGTCTCTGTGTGTCT